>PVHX01011229.1:8069-54713 GCA_004024805.1 Geosciurus inauris
AATAAGCACATTAAAAGAAGTTCAACATCAGTAGTAATTAGACTTGCAAATTAAAACCACAGACTAGACAAAAAAAGCAAAAGAAAGAAAAGAAAACTGTCAATATTGAGTGCTAGTAAAATGCAAAACAACTGGAATCCCCACCACCACCACCATTGGTGGTCAGAACACAAAATGGCCCAGCACTTTGGAAAATCATTTGTCAATTTCTTATAAAGTTAAGCATACACTTAACCAGATGACCTGGCAATCCTACTTCTAAGCACATATACCCAAGATTAATGTGAAAACGTGTTCACACAAAAACATTTACAAGAATGTTTATAGCAGATTCATAGGAGTCAAAAACTGACAACAAACTATTCAACTAGTAAATGTGATATCTAGCGACTTATCAACAGTAACTATGCATGCATGAGATTAATGAGATAGATTAATCTCAGAGGCATTGCACTAATCAAAAAGACAAAGAAAAGAAAAACTAACTAGACTCAAAAGGCCACAGACTATAAGATTCTACTTACATAACATTCTGGAAAAGGCAAAACTGTAGGAATAGATAAGTAGTTCCCCAGGGCTAGGCATCAGGTCCTGACTACAAAAAGGCCCGAAGGAATTTTTAGGGCTAGCTGAAATATTTTATTTTTGTATTTTTTTGAAACAGTGTCTCCCTATGTTGCCCAGGTTGGCCTGGAACTCTTGATCCTCCTGCCTCAGCCTCCTGAGTAGCTGGGATTACAGGTGTGCACCACCACATCCAACTAAAATGATTTATATCTTGATTGTGGTCATTCTTATAACCACAATTGTATGAATGTATCAAAATTCATAGGGTCGTATCTAAATCTGGCAAATCTTACTCCTTGTAAATTATACCTCTGTAAACTTAAGAAAAATAACACACTAAAGAAAATGCGCTTTTATGGGATATGCCTTTTGTTTCCAAGATAATATGTATACGTACATTCTTCACCTAAATGAACACCTCTTTTTGACCCGTTTTATACTCTTCTTCAACTAGAAGGACAAAATGAGAATGGAAGTCTAAGAGATAAACTCCAAACAGGCTTAATCATGGTACACACTTCCTAGGTGTGTGACTCACCTCAATCATTTTAACACACCACACACACACATACACATATGCACACACACAATCTCACACAGGATTCACATCTACAAACAAGAAGTGCCCTCACAGCCCCAGTCATGCCTTGCTGTTGGAGATACAAATGGGTATAGGCTCTGGTCAAGGTCAATTTATATTTTTTAAAATGCTAAAAATGCTCAAACACATTCACCCAGAAATATAACTTTATCCTAGAGAACTTACCAGATAAACACATGGGCAACAATAGTAAAAATGGTAACTTATACAGGTATTGCAGTACCTGAAAGCCCAGATTCAAGCAGTCCCATTTGATTCAGATCCAGCTCTACCATTCACTGGCTGTGTAACCTTGAGGCAAATGACTAACCCACTCTGTGCCTCAGTTTTTGCAGTCTGTGAAATGGGAATAATATGGCACCTACATCTAAAAGTTGTTAAGGAATTAAATAAGACTCCTGGTTCATAATAAGACTTGTAGGAGCTGGGGATATAGTTCAGTTTGTAGAGTGCTTGCCTCGCATGCACAAGGCCCTGGGTTCAATCTCCAACACCACAAAAAAAGCAAAAAACAAAAAACTTCTAAAAATACTAGCTCTTGTTATGGGCTGAATTATGTCTCCTTACTGCCCCCGTACCCCAACAAATATGTTAGAGTCCTATTTCCAGTACCTCAGAATGTGGCAGTACTCGAAGATTGAGTCTTTAAGGAAGTAATCAAGTTAAAAAGAGGTCATTAAGGTGAACTCAATTGCATATGACCAATGTCCTTATAAGAACAGGAGATCAGGATGCAGACACACATGGAAAGAAGACCATGGAGGACACTGGTAAAGCCAAGGAGAGAGGCCTCAGAAGGCCTGACCGCAGAGGGGGAGGTGAGTGGACAGGTCATCCCCATCTGATCAAACCGAATCAATCCATTCCAGAAAGTCGGTTCTGACCAAAGATTCCAGCACAGACTCAAAAGAATCCAAACTGGCCCCCACCAATGTAGGATTTCCAGCCTCTATGTGGTGAGGAACTGAGATATCAATATCCAAGTTGCCCTGTCTGCAGTACCTCGTTCTGGCAATCCTACAAAACCAACTCAGCTTTTAAATCACCAGCGAGGAGAATCTGTTTAACACATTTTGATATTGTCATATAATGAAACACTATATGCAATTGCAAGTGATGCTCTTGATATATCTTTGCTAATCCATAATAAAATAGTTTTAAAGTGAGAAAAAAAACAGACTCTCAAAATAATATGCATATGTTCACATGTGAGTGTGTGTGTGTGTGAGTAAATAAAATATGGAAAGCATGATTATCTTTTTTAAAAATTTTTTTTTTAATTGTTGATGGATCTTTATTTATTATTTATATGTGGTGCTGAGGATCGAACCCAGTACCTCAGGCATGCTAGGCAAGCGTTCTACCACTGAGCTACAGCCCCAGCCCCGCATGATTATCTTTGAGAGGGAGGATCACATAGAATTTCTTTTACTTCTATTTTCAGTTTCCAATTTTTCTGCCACGAACAAAGATTACTTATACACTCTTCAAAGAAAGAAAGAAAGAAAAAAAGATAGGTCCTCTTGGAACCAGTCATCCTGAGATGGCCAAAGCTGATGTTGCTCAACAGGCAGCCCCAGACTCCAGCTGAAGGTGAAAGAGCCAAGAGTTTAGGGGGTCCATGCCTGACCAGAGAGGGGGAGGTGAGTGGACAGGTCATCCCCATCTGATCAAACCAAATCAGTCCATTCCAGAAAAGTCAGTTCTGACGGAAGATTCCAGCACATATTCAAAAGTGAACCATTCTTCTCTCTCTCTTTCACAGCCACCAGCCCGTTCCTCCCCGTGTCCAGTCTTTCTGGAAAGCCCACAGGTTATAAATACCACGTGCCCGGCTCCAGGGGCCAGGAGAGGAGTGCAAGACATTTAGATTTGTCCCTAGGATTAATGACTTCAAAAAGCACTTGCCAGGAACTCTTCAAAGCTGGAAACAGAAGCCCTGGAGCATTAAATATAAATAAATACTTAGTCCATTGGTTTCTTCCTTGCTTTTCAAAGGGCAATTTACTTCCTGGATTATCATTACAGTAGTCTGTTCTCCGGAAACCAGGATTATTCAAGTGCCACAGCTCAGGGTTGGGGCAAAAGAAAAAAATCTAAAGATCACCTTGTTATAGTTCCACCATGCATTGTATTTCCTTATGCTGAGCTGCAAAAGCTTACTGTCCATATTCCCACCAGAAGTGGGTGTTTTCACCTGCAGACCTGTATCTCTCTCTCTCTCTGAGGTGTGCTAATTCCATTTGGGTGAAGAAAAAAAGAAAGTTCAGTTTCACTCTGTTAAAAAGAAAGCAGCTATGCCTGCAATTGAAGTGGGGATTCAAGTCAACATATATTTTATGAGCTTCTAGAATGTTCTAGAAACTGTGTCAAGGCTAGGGAGCATATCGAGATAATTAAAGACCTGGTGCCCATTGTCAAAAAAAGGTGCAATCCATTGTGTAGACAAACAATAGAAGATAGAGAAAATAGTTATCACACTATATAGTTGTCACACAGTGTGGAGTTTTATCTGAGGCCAGTGGATAGACCTCTGGCCAGCAAGTTTGCGAGTGCAAGCCTAGAGATCTACCTAAGGTGAGAGCCACAGGTTCTTCAGTCCTCAAAGGATGATGTCACCCAATGAGGTGGGAGATCAGAGGAATATAGGATGGGCAGGTGCACTCTGATACTTCAATAGCATCTTGGTGGTGGAGTGAAGAATACAATTTGAGCATGGGAGGTAGAAGTGTAAGATTGTTTAATTTTTTTTTCTTTTTTTGGTACCATGAATCCTACCCAATGACTTGCATATGCTAGGCAAGTGTTCTACCACTGAGCTACACCCTCACCCCTTTATAATTTTATTTTAAGACAGGATCTCACTAAGTCGCCCAGGTTGACTTTGAACCTGTGATCCCCTTGTCTCTGCCTCTTAAGCAGCTGGGATTACAAGCGTGCACCACCATGCCTGGCATTGAGATTGTTCAAATTTGCTTCAAGAAGTTTCTTCCATTTTCTGATCAAGCTTCCTCTCATTATCACCTTCCATGGGCCATCTTCAGAGCTGGTAGCATGAGGTCTTGGCCTCCCAGCAAAGAGTTTGTGTTCAAGTTGAAACACTTTGGGAAGTTTGTTAGGTGTTATGGGCTCTCCTGGCAACATCCTTGCTGCTGGGAAAGACTTGGCTGCCTATACTGAATTTGGTACTTCACATGGGATTCTGGTCTACAAGAAAAGCATATTCCCAAAGTCACAAGAAGTTTGTCCAAAATTTTGAGGTAGTTTTCCTAACTTTCAAAAAAGCATTGCTGAAAGATTACTAAATAGATTTCAGGACGTGTTACCAGAATCACCCGACCATCCTAGGGATCCCACTGCAAAATGGCATGTACTGGTAAACAGATTCATTCTATGATCTAATTGGCTAGGACAGGACAAATCACGGTCCCAGGAATATTCACTTGGGATAATTCTTAACCTTCAAAGTATTGGAAAAACTGTTCTTCCCAACTCATCAACTCTGTTTTTCATTCTCCTTCCAGCAAATGAAAACACTCTTCTTGGAGATTTTCCACTGGCTATTTCGTCTACCTAGAAAGCCTTTTCTCTTCCTTCTGTTGCCTTTCTCTTCCCTCTCAAAATCTGACTCAGATGTTCACTCTCAGTAAACAAGCATCACGCCTACATGCCACCATCGCTCATTGCTTACATTCTTTGAAGGTTTGTTTACTCCAAATTCACTCTCAGTGATGATTCAAGCATCATTCATTCAATTTATCTAGCACAAAACCTTATGTGCCACACACTGGAACAAGGGATTTTCTTTAAATTGTACATCAATCCTCCAAAGTAGGATTCATTATTACTGTTTGACAGATAAGGGAAAAAACTCATGGAGGACAGAAAATTTGTCTGAATGGGGGCGATGGTGGAATGGGATGGACAGCAATGCCCTAGGTACATGCATGACTGCACATGTACAGCTACATCATGTACAGCCAGAGAAGTGAAAAGTTGTGCTCCATTTGTGTACAGTGAATCAAAATGCATTCTGCTGTCATGTACACCTAATTAGAATAAATCAATTTTTAAAAAAAGAAAATGTGTCTGAGCTGAGCATGTGGCTCAGTGATAGAACATATGCTTAGCAAACTGGAGGGCCTGGGTTCAACCCCCAGCATCACAAAAAAAGAAAATGAGAGAAGGGAAGAAAAGAAAGTTGTTTAGGTCTAGACTCTGGAGCCAGGATTCAAACCCACCCAAGTCTAGTTGTAAGAGTAGTTGACACTTGTGCAGTAGTGATTAGGTGCTGGGCATGTGTGTTCCTATAATCCTTGTCCCCCAAAAAACCATGAGAGAAGTACAATCGTTATTCCCATTTTATAGATGAGCCAACTGAGGCAGAGAGGTTAAATGCCCAAGGTCGTACACCTAAAGCAGTAGAGCCATGATTTAAACCCAGGCTGTCTGGCTTCCTAGTTGAAGCTATTAACCACTACAGCCTGTGAAGCAGTGACTTCACAGTTCATCCTCAGCCCTCTGAACCACAATAATAATTTATATTCCATTTGCTGCTTTGTGCATTAATGAAGTCCTTTTACCTCACATCAGTTTTGTCTCCACAACAAAATCACAAGTTCATTTGCTGAGTGATTCCTGGAACAGGCATGAAGGTTCATGTTTGTCCATGCTGTCTAAAATGGGAGGATGGGGGCTTACACCCCATGCCCACTGTTTCCTGAAGGGTTATAACTACTTCTCTCCATCATGGACCTCCCACAAAATTCAGCGGGGCTTGAAACCCCACAGGCCCTTAGAAAATCTCCTAACTGAATCTAGACAGTGGATTGTAAGAAAATGTACAGCCGGGCGCGGTGGCTCACGCCTGTAATCCTAGCACTTTGGGTGAGACAGGAGAATCCCGAGTTCAAAGCCAGCCTCAGCAACAGCGAGGTTCTAAGCAACTCAGTGAGACCCTGCCTCTACATAAAACACAAAATAGGGCTGGGGATGTGGCTCAGTGGTCAAGTACCCCTGAGTTCAATCCCTGGTGAAAGAAAGAAAGAAGGAAAGAAAGAAAGAAAGGAAGGAAGGAAGGAAGGAAGGAAGGAAGGAAGGAAGGAAGGAAGGAAGGAAGGAAGGAAGGAAGGAGAAAGAAAGAAAGAAAGAAGGAAAGAAAAGAAAGAGAGAAAGAAAGAAAGAAAGAAAATTTACAAAAAATAAAAATAAAAAACAGAACTGATAAATGTCTTGGCTGTTTCAAGACCAAGAGGAGGCAAATTCAGTAGCCTTGAACAACTGCTTTCATTTTCTTCATAGATTTCTCCACCTAAAACACAATTTTCATTTGGTGTCCCTAGAGAGAGCAGGAAATAAAAAGTCTTCATATTTTAAATCTTATTAATCCAAGCTTCCATGTCAGACCTAGAGCTTCCATGTTTGGATGACCTACCCTCAACACAGCCTCATTGATGACCCCTCAGCGTGGACTATGAGTTTACTTATTCATTTGACAAACATTTACAGGGTACTTAACTCTGTTCCAGGCAGTTTCAGGCACTAAAGATACAGCAGTGAACAAGCAGATGAAGTCCTAGCCCTCAAGGAACTTACATTCACATTGGGGGAGACAGATGGCCGTCACGTAAATATTATAGTAGGTAATGATGCATGCTATAAAGAAATTAAACAGAGAGAAGGGAAAGAACGATTGCTGGGGTTTTTTGTTTTTGTTTTTGGTTGTTTTGTTTTGTTTTGGTACTAGGAATTGAACCCAGAGGTGCTAAACCACTGAGCCACATCCCCAGCCCTTGGATTGCTGTTTTATGTAGGGTAGTCAGGGATCCCTATGAAAAAGTGACATTTGAACAGAAATCCAAAATTGGAGCGGAAGAAATCCAAAAACGGAGTGCAAATCTTTGGGAACAACACTCAGGCACCAGAAATAGCAGCTGCAAAGGCCCTGAGGTAGGAGAGTGCTGGTCCTGCTGAGGGACATGTAGCCAGAATAGGTGACTGGCATAACACAGCGGGGGAGGGTGGCAGAGATATGACCTGCCCTATTTGGACTATAAACTGATCTCCGGCTGTTTCCTGACCCCCATCCCTAGAGATCTGGGGGTTCACTTCCACATTACCAATCCAGATGGAAGTCTTTTTATTTTCTTTCCAGTTTGTGCTCATCTTTTCTTTGTCTGAGCTCCTAGTTGACATCCAGTCCAGTCAGTGGTCATTTCCCTTCTGAAATGCATTAGTGATTATGACGTCCTTAAGAGCAGGGACCGATCTGGTCATCTATGGATGTAGTGCAGGTACTTTTCAGCCACCTCTTGCATTAAGACGGCAATGGGGGGCTGGGATTGTAGCTCAGCGGTAGAGCGCTTGCCTCGCATGCGTGAGGCCCTGGGTTCGATCCTCAGCACCACATACAAATAAAATAAAGATATTCTGTCCACCTACAACTAAAAAAAAGTAAATAAATATTAAAAAAAAAAAAAAAAAGACGGCAATGGCTCTATGGGAAGTTCTTCAGCTATTGTCCTGAAAACCACATCCTTACCACTTCTACCTTCTGTCCTAGTGTTGGATGCAGGAACTACACAGGGTACATCAAAATCCTCGGAAGCGGCTATCGTAGCCTTCTTTTATGCATGTGATCTTCCTAGTTCCTCTATAGGCTGAAAACTTCCACATCTAGGCTAGACCTGTCTCCCAAGCCCCAGGAGACAGATTCATCTAGATCTCATCGGGAATCCCAGCATCATCACATCCAAGGTCAGGCTCATCAAGCTCTCCCTAAAATGTACTTCCGTCCCAGAGTCTTTACTTTGGTAAGAGGCTTCATCCAGTCACCCCTGGAGGACATCCTCAAAAGTTCCACACCCCTTTCCTTTCATCCCCCACATCCCCTCTCTCCCACCTCACTGCTGCTCTCCCCAATTCTCCTCTCAACAGTCCATCCTGGTTTCCCTCTTACTATCTTACATCCGTGTGATGAATCTTCTCTGTATCTTCACTCTTGTTCCTTGGGTGATGTTTCTAGAAAGCAAATCTGTTCTTGTTACTCACCTGCTCAAAGCCCCCCACCTTTTATTGGTACTGGGGATTGAACTTAACCACTGAACAACATCCCCAGTCCTTTTTGTATGTTATTTAAGACAGGGTCTCACTGAGTTGCTCACAGCCTCGCTAAATTGCTGAGGCTAGCTTGGAACTTGGGATCCTCCCTCCTCAACCTCCCAAGCGGCTGGGATTACAGGTGTGCACCACCGCACTTGGCTCAAAGCCCTTCAACAACTCCTTGTTGCCCTCAGAACAAAATCCATACTCCCTAGATTGGCAAAATAAATAAATAAATAAATAAATGTCCTCCAGGACCCTGCAAAGCTGTTTACTTGGAATCAAAATTCAGTATCTCAACAGAGTAGAAACACAAAATAAAATGAGAAAAAAGAAAGGAAACTATTAGGGAGGAAGACTCACAAGTGCTCCTGCATTAAGGTTGAAAAGGAAAAGCTTAAGTGGAAGAGAATAAGGATAACTTGACTTAATAGCTATTCCCGAAAAAACAAGCAACCCAACTACCCTAGGGCTTTCTGACAACGGTAAATTCAATATGGGACAACAGCATGACATCACCGTCCACACAAAGAGCCACTGCCTCATCCTGCTCCGCGAGTGACACTTGTGAAGTCAGAGGCCAGCACATTGAGTTTTCCCAGAGGAGGGTTGGCACGAGAGTGAGGGTCTGCAAACACGCCAGGTAAAGAGCTTTGAACTCATTCCAATTCCGTCTCCTTGGCCACCATGTGCCACTCTCTGGATCCCAGAAGTATACTGTGAAACTTAGCGTCAAGCTCGTCCCTTACTTCAGGACCGCGGAGATCCCATACCTTGCCCTCCTTTCTTCATTGTTCATAACACTTTGCTCTTTCTAATATACTAGGACATTTCCTTATTTGTGTGTTTACTGTTTATTCTCTGTCTTCCTCTGCTGGCTTATCATCTCCACAAAGCAGTTATCTTTGTTGGTTTTGTTCAGTTATGAATCAGTTATGACCTGCAACATGATCTGGCATGGAGGAGGGAATTGGTACAGATGTGACAAATATCCTTTGTCTATATAAATGACAGTCCAATAGAAACAGACATGGGATTCTGCCTGCCAATAATTTTAAAAAGCTTTCCCTTTTGGCAAAATTAAAAAATGAACCTTCTATATATTCACCCAAGTTATTGGTTAAAGTGTGGAAGGTGTTGGGCACAATGACACACACACTTCAAGAAGTAAGTGCAAAGCCAAGCACTGTGATGCACGCCTGTAATCCTAGCACTTTGGGAGGCTGAGACAGGACAATCGCGAGTTCAAAGCCAGCCTCAGCAATGGCGAGGCGCTAAGCAACTCAGTGAGACCCTGTCTCTACATAAAACACAAAATAGGGCTGGGGATGTGGCTCAGTGGTCGAGTGCCCCTGAGTTCAATCCTTGGTACCAAGAAAAAAAAAAAGAAAGAAAGAAAGAAGTATATACAATGGTGTTGATGGGCACAACAATGAATGTCGTAAAAGGTCATATTCACCTGTTGATCAGCAAAGGCTTGGTATACCCACATAATAGACTATTATGTAGTCATTTTTAAAAAAGGATGAGACAAACAGGTACTGATTTAAAATGATCTTCAAGATGTATCACCAGATAGAAAAAATGGAAAGTGCATAATAGCATCTATTATGCTTCCATTTGTGGTTTTAAAAGTATCTTGAAGGAAATTTCTATGTCAACTTTGTCCCCGCTTTTACTTTTTGCTTTGGTCTCTTGGCTGTGGTTTTGGTGGTTGCATTAATATTTATGCAGTGGCTTTGTATAGGAAAAATTGAACAAACATTAATTAACTGAGCACCCACTGTATACCGTGCAAGCACCAAAACCTAACACAGTACACTACTTCCTTTAACCTTGTGGTTACAATTCCTACTTCACCATTGCCGAACTTGAGACTCAGTGAGTTGCTCAGGATCACACACTCCTGGATTCTACTGGACCCAGCCCTCAAGCTTCCATGGTGCCAGCCCCTCTGTCAAGGGCAAGGACAGCCCATGCATTTCTCCTGCTGGCTCTCTGGCTTCCTGGATTTGGGGAGCCTGGCCAGCTCATCCTGTCCCCTGCAGAGGTGTGGAATGACAAGGTATTATCACAGCCCTGTCAAGGAGCAGCAGTTGGCAGATTTGTCTCTCACCTGCCCAGGAAACAGAACCTTATCCTGCCTCCCCAGGCAGGAGCCCTGGTGCTGGGCACTCCCCTGGCCTCTCTACCAGCAGCCAGGTTCCTGGTGTACTTTAGGGCTGCGGGGAAGAGAGAAGCGCGCGCATCAGGACAGGCTCCAGATCAAGGCAAGCTCTGTTATGTCTAAGATAGAAGGCCAGAATTTAGCTACTTTTATCATTTTAGGTGATTCAACTGTTTTAATAAAAAGAGGGGACCTTGGAACTGGTGGCGTCACAGATAAGGGAGTGTGGAAAGCTGCAGCAGATGGGTGACCTTGCTCTGCTTATTAACTCCTTTCCTTCCCCCCTGCCCTTCCTCATCCCCTCCCTTGATTTCATTTTCTAGTCCAAGGTTTTCACAGGAAGGGGGAGGATCATTAGCATAGCCAAACCTTGGGAAAATGCTGCTTCAGGGCAATCCACATGTGCTCAGTGGGGCTGCGGCCTTCAGGCAGGGCCAGGCTCACCAAAGCCAAGCCAGGTCCCCACAAAAAGGCAGTCAGCCTGGCACCCGCAGGGGATGGATGATAAGGCTGACGGCCGAGCCAGACCGGTGGTCTGGGCCAAGGCACTCCAGGAGGTATGAATCCAGGTGTCTCAGGAAGTGAGTAGCCCTGCAGATTCTTACAGTGCTAACTCAGTCCCATTCAACATTCATCAAGTGCCTGTCAAACCCTGTGTTTGGGGCTCGGGTATTCAAAGAGGAGTGAGACTGTTCCCACCTAAGCACCAACTTGTCACTATTGTAGCTGACAGCCTAATGAGTGCCAGAGACCAGAAGGGAGTTACTGGAGAAGACTAAGAGCAGTCCTAAACTGTAAGGACCATTTGACCCTCAGAAGCTCAAGATCTGCTCAGATAACAGGGGAAAGAGTCAAGCAAGGGGAGGATATGGAGGAACCTAGAGAGTCTAAAGCAGTCTATATCATAAATATAGACACTAACATGTCTTAGGCCACCTACCCTGATTTTTGGTTTGAAGATACATTTTCCTGAGATGAATGTCATGTGACAGGAGGTGTGTGTGTGTTGTCAATATACTTAAATATCTCTTGCCTCTAACCAGTTCTGCCTCCAACTGATGCCCTGAAAAGTTTATGCACCACACTTTCCCATTAATTCTACCCATCTAACTGGAACCCTTCTATGGATGTGTCAAAGTTTCAGGATTCTGTACCTGACCTACTTAAAACAACTAAGACAACTTCCTTACCTTCTATGTAAAGAGATTATGATGTACTCTTAGTGTATTTTCCCCAAACCAATTATGTCCCATATGTAAATAAGTTTTCAAGTCATCCTTGGGGTAAACCCCTGGAAATTTTCAAGTAAGGGAGTTTCATTTACTTGGTATTATTAGTTTACAGTCTGTTCCACACAAATGCCTGCACAAAACTCTTTGTTTTAACTTCCATATGAATTGTGCTCTTCTCTGCTGCTTACAGAGTGTACAGAACATTATCTTAATGACTCAGGATATTCATTTTATAATGCTTGTATTTCGATATCTTCTAACATAATGCCTCCAACGGCTACTAAAGTGCATTGAGCTGTTTTATACTGACACTAATTATTATGATTCTTTTGTTTTATTTTGCAAGACTGGGGCTTGAATCCAGGGGCTCATAGATGCTAAGCAAATGCTCTGCTACTGAAGCACATGACCTTAAAATTTTGTTTTGAGAAAAGGTCTCACTAAGTTGCCCAGGTTGGCCTCAAACTTTCTGATCTTCCTGCCTCAGCCTCCCAAGTAACCTCCCAAGTAGCTGAGGTTTCAGGCACGTGCCACTGCACCTGGCTTCAATGAAAGAATTTTAGGTTAGGCTGTAACTTTTACAAACTGCTTTCAATGTTCCATTCTATAGCATCTATTTTGCTGCTGATATGCTAATAATCACGGTAGTGAAAATATTAATAACTATTAGGCATTTACCGTGCACCTGGCACTATGCTAAGCACTTCATGAATATGTCTTCATTTAATCCTTATAAATTCTCTTTACAGCAGTACTGCTATTATCCGCATTTATAGATGAGGACATAAAGAATTAGGAGAGAGAAATTAACTTGTCCTTGTTCAAACAGGACAAAGGAAGTTATGCAATCCTAATTTAGAACCCCTGTTACTGACCGTTCTGTTGGAATGGTTCCTGCTGTAACCTATTCTACCAGACAATCAAAATCAGTTACAAATTTTTTTTTTTTTAAATCAGGGATTGAAGGATTGAACCCAGGAGTGCTTAACCATTGAGGCACATCCCCAGCCTATTTTATCTTTAAGGTTGAGACAGGGTCTGGCCACGTTACTCACGGCCTGCCTAAATTGCTAATACTGGCTTTGAATTTACAATCCTCCTGTCTCAGCCTCCCTAGCTGCTAGGATTACAGGCATTCATCATTGCTGCCGGCAGTTACAAATGTTTCTAAACTAAGAGTTCCTAGGCTGCCAGAGAGGACACATGACACTCCAATAGTAAAGTTTCTAAATTTTAATGAGTGTCCTTTCTTTACTGACTTCCTTGTCCTCAAGCATAGTTGAAATAGCTAAGATTGCTGAAGATGAGAAGCTGGCTAGCTAAGGTACCTTTTTTTCCCCTAGAATACCTTCCTCTCATATGGCACCTATCCTAAAATTTGTTCAAAAACATACATATCAAGCACCTCATTTATCTTTACAACATCTCTGTGGTATGCCGTTGTTGGTAGGCATTAGTATAATAGTTTTACAACTTTTAAAAAATGAGGCTAGAGGGCTGGGGTTGTGGCTCGGTGGTGGAGCGCTTACCTAGCGTGCGTGAGGCACTGGGTTCGATTCTCAGCACCACATACAAATAAATAAAATAAAGGTCCATTGACAACTAAAAAAAAAATTTTTTAAAAAATGAGGCTAGAGAGATCAAACACCAAGGAGAGAATCTGCAGGAATCCTGGACGCTCAGACTGACCCCAACATTTCCTTGACCCATTGTCCCAAACTAAAGGGACCACTTAGCCCTCAGAAGCCAGAGATCTGCTCAGATACCCTTAGGCAAATATTTGCTCTCCTTTTCTTTTTCACTTTTTTCCACGGTTTCCACATTGCTTGTTGACAATGTGTGAGGCCTGACACTGGGCACCAGAGGTGGCTTCCTTCCCTCCCACTGCTTCATTCCTGTGGTGTCACAGGGGACATGGGCAGAGTGAAGGAGATGATTTTACATCTTTGCCTGCATGGCAAATGGCAACTCCATCTTCCAGTCGTGCAGGCCCATGGCCTTGGAGTTCTTACATCTCTTTCTCTCACATGGCACATCCAATTCATCAGAAAAGCCTTTTCACCTCTACCCTTCAAGATACATCCAGCATCGCTCCTTTCTGGATCCATGGTCACCACCCATGCCACTATCATCCTCCTATGTGATGGGAACGGCCTCCTGGCTCCTTCCCATGTCCCTTCAGTCCAAATTTTTCGATTGTCTAATAATGGCTACAGTAGTTCTTTTGTTTATTTATTTATTCATTTTTGACGTGCTGGGGACCGTTGTTCTTTTAAGTTACATCAAGCAGGGCACGGTGGTGCATTCGTGTACTCAGCAACTCAGAAGGCTGAGGCAGGACCATCACAAGTTCAAAGGCAGCCTGGGCAATTTAGCAAGACCTCGTCTCAAAATAAAAAATAGAAAGGACTTGGGATGTAGCTCAGTTGAGGATCAGCCCTGGGCTTAATACCCAGTATCAAAAGAAAAACAAAAGTTATTGGACCACACCACCCCTCTGCTCAAAACCTTCCCATGATCTCTAGCTCATGCACAGCAAAACCCAAGGTCCTTCTCAAGTCATGCACCTACCTACCCTGTCTGTCACCCTTCTCCAGTCACCCTGGCCTCCTCCAGGACACTCACTCACTGGTGACTGTTGTTTGTGTATCTTTCCGGAGTTCAGTTTTTGTGTTGGTTTTGGTTTTGGTTTTTTAATCTCAAGCTTTTTCCCTACCATTGAAAACTGGGATACCATAAAGAGCTGCCCAAGGGTCCTCAAAGGCCTTGGCAATACCTGTTTTTCCTCATGCACTAGCAAGGGGGCTTTTCCAGGCCACCTGGAGAACCCCCACCTGAGTGCTGGAGTTCTCCCTCCCTCCAGCAGGTGTGCCTGCCCCTCCCCCACAGGTCACAGCAAACATTGGTGGCGACAGTAAGGGCACACTCTTTTTTTTTCTATTTGCTGTAGGTGGCAGAATGCCCAGAGGTGCCCAGTGCTGGCATTTCAGGGAGAAATGCCGGACTGAAAAGACACCTAGAAAGAAAGGGAGGCACAGAAGTCCCTGCAGGTTTCCAGAGCTGTCCTTAGAAGCCGGCTGGAACAGGCCATTGCACAAGGAGCTTTGGGGACTAGCTCAGGCTAAAACCAAGACATATTAGAGAACCTCTGTCCTAATCAGAGCCTAAGCTTCACAGATCAGCCCCCTCCTGCTCTGGTAGCCCCCACCAGGGCCAACTCCTGGGTGCCTCGCAGCTGCCCGCCTGCCAAGGCCAAGTTCCTTCTGCTTCACCACTTCTCCAGAGTTACGCAGGGCTTGGTCCTCATGAGACCAGATCTCCAATTCTATATCTCAGCACCGTGCACACAGTAGGTGCCTGCACATATAAGGAGTTAAAGCCCCCGCCCCCAAGACTGCTCACTTCCTGTCTCACTGGGGCTCGATCCCTTTTTCTTTGGATTAAGGATCCAGAAGACCCAACCCTTCTGTTTTCTCAAGGTCTATGCCTCTAGCTAGTAAACGGCCACTTCCTCTTCTGGCCTTCCTGTCATTTTGGAGGGACAAAGGGACCCAGCTCCCAGAAACAGTCTCTTGGAGTCAGGAGAATTCCTGGAATGGGCAGGAACCTTGCCTGAAAAGGAGAAAGGAGAACTCTAGGTGAAGGCAGAGGGGAGCAAGGGACAGATCAAAGACAGCCTGGACAGGGTCAGGCGTGAGGAGGCCCGGCAGCGAGACAAATGAGGCCCGAAGAGGGGTCAGCGGAGGGACAGGCGCGCTTGCCCGCAGATGCCGGTGCGCAGGCGCATGCTCAGTGGAAAAGACGCTCATTGCAGGGAGACAATAAATGGAAAAGATTAAAAAAAAAAAAAAAAAAAAAAAAGGTGTAAATTAATGGAAGACAGGATTGACCAGAAGAATGAGTATCTCCTTGTAATAAAAAAAAAAAAAATGTATAGCCTTGCCATCGCCAAGGTCGCTGGCGTCCCAGACTGTCCTGTGTCTGAGATGGGTGGTAGCTGCATTCCAAAAGAGGCAGAAACCGGACAGTTAATTATTAGCTCCTAGCGTGAAGGTTTATAAGCTGACTCATCTTCCTCCTAGGCAGGAGGAGTGCCTGAGCCACAGTTACCCATGATGGAATAAGGGATTGCAGCCCAGAAAGAACCAGGTGGTCCCCCTGGACTCTGAACAGGGATCCACCCTTTTGGGCCAGCCAGAGAAGGCCTGTTTTTGGCTTTTTCCAGTTTTTGTTATCTGGCTGTTCTTGGTGTTAGTGGTAGTGGTTGGTTTTAGTTTAGATTCTAAAATTCTGCGCTCTTTCTCAAATACCAATTGTACTTGAACATGACCTTGCAGGTGCCACATCCAAAAAGGGTGATCAATGGCAATTTCTAATAAGTTTTATCAGCCTACAGTGAAAGCGAATTAAGTAGCAAACAATAGTATAGGCAATAGATTCTAGAGCCTGGCTGCCTGAGATCACATCCTGCCTTATGCCCTTGCTACCTGTGTGACTTTAGGGCAAGATATTTCATCTCTCAGATGACTCTAAATAAGGACTCAACAAATGCTAGATATTATTGTTAATTGTCAAGATTATCATTATCTTATCATCATCTTTCCCCTACAACCTGGGAGCAATGCTTTCAAATAAGTGTAGACCTCTTTTCAAAAGCCCCATTTCCTGCTTATAATCCTAGCTACCCTAGAGACTGAAAGAGGAGGATCACAAGTTCAAAGACAGCCTGGGCAATTTAGAGAGCTCTTGTCTCAAAATAAAATTAAAAAGGCTGAGGATCTGGCTCAGGATAGAGCGCCTGCCTAGCATGGGGAAGGCCCTGGATTCCATGCCCCCCAGTACAGCAAAACAAAAACAACAACAACAACAACAAAAACATTTCCTATCTAAGAACTTTGGAAAGCTCCCCCTCCCTCAGCAGAGAATCGTGTGGATTTATCTTAGGAAAGTCATTTCAGTACAAAGAAACCAATACCTCAGATGTTAGGTTGGGGGCAGGAGGTGATCACAGGTTCACAAGAATGCCTTCTACAAATTCCTGCATTCCTCTCCCTCACTCCTGGCATTCAATCCATCACAAATCCCAATCCCATCTAGTCTTGCTCCAAAGGAAATCCTGACTCTATCCACTTCTCTCCACATTCGCTGCTGCACCTCCCTGAGTCAAAGCCACCAGCACCTTTGCCCCAAGAACTGTTTGCTGCAGGAGCACCCCGACTCCCTGACTTCACTCTTACCCCCACCTCCCATCTGTTTTACATGCGGCAGGTACAGTGATGTTTGTAAAACTATGACTACAGAAATGATGTCACTTTCCTGTTTAGCCACTCCTCCCCCACTGCCATGCCAATGGCTTCTCACTGCACTTCAGATACGCTCTCAAGTTCTTAGCTGGAGTTCAAAGGCCCTGTGTGACTGGGCCCTGGCCCACCTCCACAGTCTTGTCTAGATGCACGCTCCTCCTTGTCTGCTACACTGCAGCCTCACTGGCTTCCTTTCAGTTTCTCAAACACTCTCCTTCTCTTCAAAGGGCCAATGCCTTTCAAGTCTGAGGGTCAAAGGCACTTCTTCAGAGAGGACTTCCCTGACCACCCTAGCTAAATACTTCCCCAACTCCCCATTTTTACTCTTTCACAGTATCATGTTCATTTTTTTCCATGTTTATTTCTGAACTTAGATATTGGTTTGTCAGTTTTATGCGGGGGTTGTTTGGTTGGTTTTTGAAGCAAGGGTCTTGCACTAACAATGAAGAACTGTCTGTCCTTCATGAACAACAAGGAACCAGAGAATATGAGTAATTTGACCTCTAATGTATTTGAGACCCTGGGGCTAGGGTTATAGCTCAGTGGTAGAGCGCTTGCCTGGCATGTGTGAGGCACTGGGTTCAATTCTCAGCACCACATATAAATAAACTAATGGTTCATGGACAACTAAATATATATATTTGAGACCCTGGAGAGAAGGAAGGAAAAAGAGAGAGGCAGGAAAAAAGCCATTGATTCCAAGGTGGCAGAATAAAGGCATTTCCATTTTTCTTCTCTTCTAAAAATATAAATGAAATCCCAAAACAATAAAAACAAGAAATGAATTAGAAATTCAGTGAAACTAAAAGATCTGAAACCCAAAAAAAGGATATATAAAGAACAAAAGCTAATGAAGACACTGTGACTCAGCACAAGAGCAGAAAGTCAAATCTAAATATTTGCACAGAGTATGGCATATGGGTGAGGAGCAATCCATTTACTTTGCAAAACCCCAGAAGTGTTCAAATGTTAGAGGTAGCAGTTAATGCAGGAGATAGGTATAAAAGAGTGGCACTAAAAATGGGATTGTTTGACAGTTTGTGAAAGAAGCAGGCAGGTCCCTACCTCTGCTCTGAAGTGAGGCAAATATTCCTCACCGACACCATTCATTCCTCTATCCCATACTTCCATGTGGTAAAGAAGTTTGTTCTCTGGAGAAGTCGAACAAAAGAACCTGTCTTTACAGAAAATTCTACTTTAAAATACAAAGAATCCCAGAAACAGATAAAAAAAATAAAATGAAAAGGAGAAAATTTTCAAGAAATAATACAAGAAAGGACATGTCTCTGGATTTGAAAGTTCAATATCAAGCATAAACAATGAAGAAAGACCCACATCAAGACACATCATTATCAAATTTCTCAAATAAATGAATAAAAGTTTCTAAAAGCTTTTAGAAGAGAAATATGGGTAGCATCCAAGTGATCATGTGTGAGAATGGAATCAAAATTTTCAACATCATCATTGGCTACTTAGGAAATACTAAAATAATATAATATTTAAAATTTGAAAACAAATTATTTTCTGGAATTTTATACACAGCCACCATTAGTCAAGTGTGAATATAAAATAAAGATGTATTTTAAATGTACTACAAAATATATACTTCCTATGTATCCTTTCTCAGGAAGGTACTGTAATATAAGTTCTGCAAAAATGAAGAAATAAGTCAAAAGAGAGTAAGACATGAACCCAGCAAGAAAGGGTACTGTATACATAGTTGACAATGCTAAGTATTTTTTGAAATATTTAGTCTTTTCTAGATGTTCTGAAGTGCCTGATATATGTTAAAAGAAAAAGTAAGAAAATACAACACATTTGAAAACAAATTTTTTTTGTTAAAATTCATATGAAATGTTGTTCTGGGAGGAATAGCCAAAGCCCCTACTGGTTAGTACAAAATGTGCACTGTTTCCTCAGAAGAGACGGAAATGCAAAGAGGGCCATGCCGTGTGCTTGTGGAAAAGAGTAGCCATTTTTCCTTATGTCCTTGCATTCTGTTTTACTTTTCTGTGTACACAGTGTATATAAAGGATGAACGAGTTCAAATCTACATTTAGTCTTTCTAGATGTTAAAGAGGTGGCTAGCATATGACAAAAGCAGAATTAGAAAACTTAATAAATTTTGTATGGTTTTTGTTAAAATTTCTAGGAAAGATTGTCTTATGAAAATTTGAGCATTACAGCCCACTGGATTAATGAAGGGCCAGAATACTCATATTTTGAAGACACTTTCAGATCAGAAGTATTGTTTTCATGTGGGCAAATTATTCAAGACCATTGAGTCCTTACTTGAAACATCTAGTCTGTCTAGATGTTTAAAAGAGCCGCCCTGTGTATGTTAAATATAGAGGTAGTAAAACATTACTTTATAAATATATTTTTGCTAAAATATTATCTTTTTTTTAATATTTTTTAGTTGTTGATGGACACAATGTCTTTATTTTATTGCTTTGTATGTGGTGCTGAGGATCGAACCCAGGGCCTCACGCATGCGAGGCAAGCGCTCTACCGCTGAGCTACAATCCCAGCCCCTAAAATATTATCTTTTGGGAATGGAATTATTAAGCCACCTCTGTGAACAGTATCTGTACTTGTTCAATGACATGGAGGAGGTAGCAGGGAAGCAATTGCAAAAGTTAATGCGACAGTGCATTCAT
Organism: Geosciurus inauris; assembly: GCA_004024805.1. Taxonomy (NCBI): domain Eukaryota; kingdom Metazoa; phylum Chordata; class Mammalia; order Rodentia; family Sciuridae; genus Geosciurus; species Geosciurus inauris. The sequence continues at coordinate 27,701 of PVHX01011229.1, forward strand.
ACATGGACATTTTCAGACATCATTTTTCTGTATGCTTTGTGCACTTCATTTTGCTATCTGTATAATGTATTTAATGGACAAATGAGTCCCAGTTTTGCAACTTCTAGTCTCTAGAAGTTAAAGAGATTGTCGATGTGTGACAAAGAAGTAAAATTAGCACATTTTGTATACTTTGTTCTGAAATCCATAAAAAAGACTGTCCTCTATAAATGATTTTGGGGTGTGAATTTATTCAACCAGCTCTAAGCATTACGTATGCCTTACTTGTCCGCTGAGCTGAAGGCAGAGAGGAAGTGAGGAGGATATGGCTCAAGGCCACAATGGTCATATTTGAAGATACCTCAGGTTGAAACCATTGCCACACATACCATTTTATTTACCAGTGCTGTGTGCAGAGCAAACAAGTTTTTATATGAAATATATAGTTCTTTTATATATTTAGAAGTATATATGAAATATAGTCCTAGATATTTAGAAGTGCTTGATATATTCAAAAGCAGAAATAGTAAAATAAAACTTTTTGTAAATAGCTTTTAAAAACTGATGGGAAGGGAGGCTGAGACAGGAGAATTGCGAGTTCAAAGCCAGCCTCAGCAACGGCCAGGCACTAAGCAACTCAGTGAGACCCTGTCTCTACATAAAACACAAAATAGGGCTGGAGATGTGACTCAGTGGTCAAGTGTCCCTAAGTTCAATATTCAGTACTTAAAAAAAAAAAAACAACTGATGGAAATACTGCGTTTGAGATGGAATTGTTTAACCACTTCTGTGAACAGCATACTACCTGTGTTTGTTCACTGGGTTGAGGAAAGAGAGAAAATTCAAAAGGTGTTTCATTAGAATGTGCTACAAAGTTTTAGTTTGCCCAATGCCCTGTATTTACATGCATTTCATTTAAATTTGCTGTACTCTATGTATAAGTGTATACTGGACAAATGAGTCCTAATTTTATAGTATCTAGACTCTAGATATTAAAGAGATTGGCAATATGTGACAATAGTTGAGTTAGTAAACTCACACATTTCATGAAGAAGGAGGATGAAGAGGAGGGGAAGGAGGAAAGAAATATGAATGTCCGGCCATAATTAAACAAGACTTGAACTTACTCTATGGCCTCACACAACTATAAAAATAAACAAAATATATGATGTGACTCATTTTAGGCATCAGACAATAGCACAAGGATGTGGCCCTTGAAAGAAGGGAAATATACAAGGTGAGATCTGCATTTATTTCAATTTTCTGCCTGGGAATACTTTCCAAATCAAGGCAAAAGGAAGTGGAGCCAAAGAGAAAGCAGTCAGTCATCTTTCTGAGTGAAGGAAATACATTGGAGTATAGGGCTGTGGAGAGAGCAGCTAGAATTTGCATGGAAGGTCACAGAGGAGGTAGCTGTACAGAGTGGAAGTTCCATGAACCTGCATAAGGATCTTCTTGAGTCTTTGGCTGAAGATTAAATCATAATGCACAGGGTCAGATTGTGCAAGGCAGGGTCAGATTCTGCAAGGTATAAGAGAGAACGGTTCTGGGGGTAGTGTGAGATAATCAGAGAGATTCTGGAGATGGGACAGTGCCAGAAGAATTGGAGTTCTAACCAGCCAGACTGGAGAGATCTCACTGAAATTCCAAGAATTCATCTGAGATTCCAGAAAGACCACACTGGGAAAAATGGCGGCTCTAGTCCTAAAGGATTGAGTAGACCTAGCCTAATAGAAATTTAAACTAAACTAACTTAATATGGTCAGACTGATTTGTCAGAAAACAATTGCTTTCCAGAACAAAATTCCAAGTACTTTAAAAGAAGACAATGAATCCAGACTATTCAATAAATAAAGTCCATAATGTCCAGTAAAACATCAAAAATAATTAGAAATGTAAAGAATGGATGAAACATATCCTGGAAGTAATGTATATAGAAATAAACTCATAGATTTATCTCTAACAGGTGTTGGAATCAGCAGACAAGCTTGTTTTCAAAAGCTATTATGAATGAGTTTAAAGATTATGTTTAAGTTGGACACAGTGGCACACATCTGTAATTCCAGTGGCTCAGGAGGCTGAGGCAGGAGGATTGAGAGTTCAAAGCCAGCCTCAGCAAAAGAGAGGTGCTAAGCATCTCAGTGAGATCCTGTCTCTAAATAAAATACAAAATAGGGCTGGGGATGTAGCTCAGTGGTAGAGTGTCCCTGAGTTCAATCCCCAGTACCCCCACCCAACAAAAGATTATGTTTAAACAAAAAGATGGCCACAATGAGTGAACAGAGGGGGAAATCACTGCAGAAAAATGAAAGCTACAAAAAAAATCTATAGAACTGAAATTAAATTAGTATTAATTCTGAAATGAAAATTCCCTGAGTTTAACAGTGCAGTAAAAGCATCAGTGACTTGAAGATAGGTCTACAGGAATTATCCATACAGAACAGAGGAAAAAAGATTCAAAAACATGAACAAAGTCTCACTGACCTGTGGGACAATATCAGGTTATCTATCATACAGGTAAGCTCTAGAAGAAAGATGAAGAGAGGGGGAAAAGGGACTATGAAATGACCCAAACTTTCCCCAACTTGATGAAAAATGTCAACATATATGTCCATGAATGTCTACAAATCCTAACCAGGACAAAACCAAAGAAAATCATAACTAAGCACATCATGACCAACTTGCTGAAATCTAAAGATGAAGAGAAAATCTTGAAAGCAGCTAGTGGAGGGTACATGGGGAGGAATAATACATAATCACAAGGGAACAATTTCTCATAAGAAAGAAGTGAGCAGGAAGACAACACAATGGCATAAAGTAATAACCCCACCAGAAACACAGAAACTCAAGAGTGTTTCTTCTAGAACTCTCATGCCAGCTGGAAACCAGCTTGTGGGGGTGGGGAGAGTTCAGGCTTAATCACAGGTGCTCTCACTTAAGCCCCCTGCTACTCCCCTGGTGGTTGAGATTTGCAGACGTTAAGGTAACATTTTTTGAATTTCTATTATATGCAAGGTTCTGGGTGAGGTATTATATGGCATAAAATACAAGTTAGAGAGGCTTAGCACTCATCTACCTTTCCACTCATTGACCAACTCTTGTACCAGTCATTGAATGATGCAGATTGTTACAGGAAGGGACTTCATTCAACCCCACAGAATCATGTGTCTCTGGATACCTGCTCCTGCGCACCTGCTTCTACATTGACTCTCTGCTTCAACATGTGGTCTGCTTTGCCAATGGGACCTAATGCAAGCAGAGACCTGCAATGTGCTTGTGCACTGAGGCTTGGCTTCTCTCTCTCTCTCTCTCTCTCTCTCTCTCCCTCTTTTGGAACCCAGTACTTACAAAGCCCAGGCTAGGTGACTAGAGTTATATGGCCTGATGAGACTTGTAAGTGAGGCTTATCTTGGACCATCTAGTACCAGGCAAGCTGTGGAGTTGCCATGTAAGACCAGAAGTTGCCCTGTTGAGCCCAACCAAAACTACTGATGCGAAAATTTTGTGCAAATAAAATAGTGGCTGTTAAGCCAATGAATTTGGTTGTTATGCCAAAATGTTAGGTTATACCAAAATGCTCTAGCTATCACAAGAATGTAAGATGAGATGATAGGTCCACTTTTTCTTTCTTTCTTTTCTTTTTTTTTTTTGGTACCAGGGATTGAACTCGGGGGAACTTAATCACTGAGTCACATCTCCAACTCTTTTTGGTCATTTATTTAGAGACATGATCTCACTGAGTTGCTTAGGGCCTCACTAAATTGCTGAGGCTGGCTTTGAACTTGTGATCCTCCTGCCTCAGCCTCCCGAGCCACCGGGATTACAGGAGTGTGCCACCATACCGGGCACGACTTCATCTTTCTTAGAAGAGTCTCACGTCTACTAACTAAGCTGTACGTGACTTGCCCCGTAGTTTCATAGCAGCTTCAAATCTTCCTGTCTTAAATCCAGTCTATCTTCCTTCAACCCCTTACATGACCCGAAAAAGGGTATTAAGTCTCGGATTTTTAAATCTCTATTTAAAATGTTTATCTAATTTCAAATGGATAATGCATGAACATGCTTCTCAAAAATCTCACAATTCAAGTTGAATGTGGTGGCACATGCCTGTAGTCCAGACCACTTGGGATTCTGAGGGTGGGGGGGTTCCTTGAGCTCAGGAGTTCGAGATCAGCTTGGTCAACAGAGGGAGACCCCCACCCCTCATCTTAAAACAACAAAATCTAACAATTCTGTATTAGGATTCAATCAGAGAATCGGAACCATTAGGAGAATTTATATACACATACACACAATAAGGGATTTGTTTCATGAAGTTTCGCAATTGCAGGAGCTAGTTAAGCACCCTCTGAAAGGCTATTGTCCGACATTTGCAGCTAGAGTTTTGAGTCCATGGGAAGATGGATGTAAAGTCGGGGAGAACAAGGACAAATCAGAACCCACAAGTATGCACTAGAATCCAGGAGGATGGACTGAAATGTGTCAATTCTCACTGCCCCTGACCTTGGTGTTCTTGCAGAAGTTACTGTCCTTGTCACACAGTTAAGCACAAGTCAGAAAAGCTCTAAAAAAGATCCAAGGGAAGGTGGAGCCACAGTGGGATAAGTACTCTCCCACGCCAGCACGGGCAGCCCACAGATAAGCGACAGTGTGGGAGCTACCATATGACTCTGTCCTCCATCCAAAGCTCACACGGTAATCTTTTTGGGGCCTACTCTAACACACAGAATAGGGCATTTCAGGAAATGGAGCTCGGCCTACTCAAGTTGCCACCCATACAAAAAGGACCACACTAAAATTGTTTCCCTCCCACCCTACTCTTAGTGTCCTTGTCTCCAAACAATCCATTATGGGTATAGGTTTCTTGTATTTTCTTCCTGAAATACATATTTGAGTATACACAAACATCCAATACTTGTATTATTTTACACTAAAGATCACTTACTCTATCCACTGATCAATGTCTGTCTGTCTTTCTTTCTTCCTTTCTTTCTTTTAACTAAACAATATAGCTTGGAAAGCTTTCCACATCACCCTTTCTGTCTTTGACCTTGGTCATGAGCTCATCCAAGACTGTTGCATGAGGGTCTGGTAATCTTCCAAATGAACAGTAAGTAACTAACAAGCAATCTAATATTTATAGGCTCACTTTCTAAAGTGCTCATCAGTAAAAGCTTACTTAATGATATAGACATACTCACCAAAAGAATGGAATATGGAAACTTATAAAAGAAATGATTGACAAAGCTGAAGCCATTCACATGTTCTGTTGCTCTCACCTTCCGTTTTTCAATGGCAGACTTTACAACCATCAGATGGAAGAAAAGCTGTTTGAGCAAAGAAATGTGACTCCCACAAAGACAGATGGGCTGGCTTCTTTTTCTAAGAACATTTTCATTGATTTTCCCGTTATTGAATGTTTGCTTAAAGGTCTTTTTCACCCTTCACCTCAAAGGGTTTTAGAAATACTGCATTTGCTTCATTCATGCTTTTTGAAGATGTGGCCCCGCCTGGAAAGAAAATATTTTTCTTTTAGGAGTCATTGTTTTAAACTATAAGCATAGGCCAGGCTCAGTGGCATATGCCTATAATGCTAGTAGCTCGGGAGGCTGAGGGAGGAGGATTGCGAGTTCAAATCCAGCCTCAGCAACTTAATGAGGCCCTGTCTCTAAATAAAATATAAAAAAGGGCTGGGGATGTGGCTCAGTGGTTAAGCACCTCTGGGTTCAATCCCTAGTACCATAAATAAATAAACAAACATAGAATGTCTTAACTTATATAACATAATAGTGGGGAAATAGGACATGTATCCAAAAGATAAAAACACAATCACTCATAATAGTACATCCCAAAGCAATTTGTGGTACTACCTGAAGAACAGCCCTCAAACTGCAGAGAGAGGGCAATCAGAACATTCCGCTTAGAGTCTTTTCTGGTCCTCCAGGTTCCTTCCATCTCAAACAGCCTGCAGCTCTATAAGGCACTTGCTGAAAAATCTATCAAAAGTCTAGACCCCAAGGAGGAAAAGATTTTGAACCAGAAAGGAAAGCATCTCCAGAAATTGTGTCAAGTCTCTATCTGAGCCAGAAGAAATAGAAAAGCATGAAAATAAGGCGAACCAATGGGAGCCAGATTGGAGAGACCCTTAAATGCCAGATCTGTGAGGAGAAAGTGAAGTCATCCCATAAGAATGGGTTCCAACCATTGCCTCAATATGACAATGTCTCGGAGGGGCCTTGGGAAGGAAGTCATATTAATAGCCGCGTTATGAATGGGTACCCTCAAGTCTGAATGAGAAATATTAGAATTAGAACTTGAGAGTGGCTCATGTCCAGGTTTGTGCTTAAGTTATCTTGTGAGCTTGGCTACTTACAGGGCTCAAAAGATTTACAAACACATTAGGAACACTCAGCCGTGCCAAAAGCCAGGCATGCTCCCCATTCCCAGGCTGTGTCTCCTTCGTGGACAAGCTACAAGGAAACGTAGCCATTGGCTTCTGGCCCCATCATGAATCAACTAGAGTGAAAATGCTTCATGAGCTAAGTCTAAATCTCCCACCAGGGCCCATGGCCCACTCCTAATTAATAGGCTCTGGGCCCAACAAGGAAGAGTAAAAACGTTAGTAACAATGAAAGGCAGGCAGTGACCACAAAGGGGGATGGGACTAACAAAGAAAGCAGAAGGGAAAATTATGATAGGGAGATGCATCCCTATCAGGTCTAAAGTGAGCTGTCTGAGCAATAACTCAACCCTTCCTTTATTTGTTCAAGTCAAATGTGAATGACTGCATACATGTGATCACTGGTTTTGAAATTCAGACTACACAGCAGAAGATGAGAAAACCGGGCCTTAGGTCTCAAAACTAAAAATCTCTATCAGTGAATATTTGTGAGCACCAGCCTGATGCACAGGTGGAGCTAAGGACTGGGAGAGGTCACGCAAAGGTGGAATGGAAAGGGAGGTCACCAGACAGATAGAGATTGAGATGCGAGGCATCTGCCCCAAGATGGCCTCTGAGCTCCTGTCACACTAGGGGCCTAAGTATGTGTGCCTTCTCAGGACTCTTCTTTCTTCTCTTCACTTTCAGAGGACTCAGGACAACAGACCAGAGAGGGTTTGGAGTTGCTGCCTACAGTGCCAGCAGATTAGAAGAGAAGGCACCAAGAACACAAACAGCAGGAGACTCGGAATAATCAAGAACAAGACTGCAGAAAGCTTGGAATCTTTCATTTGTTCTTACATTTGATGGGCTTTCCTGTTGCTTATCTTTTAGTGTATATTTTCTGGCACACGTTAGCCTGATTGTGTCCTCATGTACCGGAGGAATTTGTAATAAGGAACATTCAGTCCTGAGATACCTGCTATCAGGACGACAGGCTCCCATAGACCAATGGGTCCCATAGACCTTATAAATTGGCTTTTTGAAAACTATAATCCCTTTTACAATAGAAACAGTGTTACAGGTGGAGATTAGGTCTCTCAGCAAGCTCATAAAGCCTATTTAGTAAAGTCTCAAAATATCATGTGTGCATTTGCAATTGAAAATACATAATAGTGGAAATGAGGGGCTGGGGCCGTAGCTCAGTGGTAGAGCACTTGCCTCTCATGCATAAGTCACTGGGTTCAATCCTCAGCATCACATAAAAATAAATAAAATAAAGATATTGCATCCATCTAAATTAAAAAAATATTTTAAAAAAATATTGGAAGTGGCTTTTTGGCAAATTATGATGTTTTGACTGTGGGTTACACATGGGGTAAAATTATAAGGCTACCATTGGAAATTAACTTGTTAATGATGTTAACAAGGCAAAAGGTGTCCTGAATTCCATTTTAGAACTTGAACTTGGAAGAAAGTTACCCACGAACAAAACACACCACTGTGTATAGTAGAACATGCCTATTTGGGGAATTTTTTTTTTTTAATCTAGGGCCTCTTATGAAAACCAAGGCTATTGGTTCTCATATGTAGGATGTTTTCATGTGCAAGATTTTTAATCTGAAGAAAACATTAAATTTCCTAAATAGTATAGGAAAATTGGAGTCAAATTCATATCCTTTCTACCACATTTCCTCCTAAGGCATAGACTTGGCCCTTCCATCAGAAGCATGCTGGGTCCTGCTTCTGCTCAGTTCTTTCCATCTGTGACTTCATACCCACAACCTCACTTACCTAGTCCTTAATGTACTGAAATTTAAAATGAGAATAGTAAGAGCCACAGTGTCATCCTCATAGAGTTATGGTGAGAACTAAATGAAATAATATTACTGTGTCCCTTTTGTGTGATACTTTAGCTTTTTAATTGCATTCACATATTTTATTCTCCTGTCAACATAACACTCATGGAGAGTGTTTATCCAGGCATAAACACTCTCCATGAGGCCAAAACAGAAGGACAACTGGGCACCTGGGCAACCCTTCATGTTCACCACACCATTGCCCGATCCCACCTCTTGTTGCCCTAATACCACGTGGTACCAAGATAAACACTGGATTTCTTTTTTCTTTTTCTTTTTTTCCTTCCCTAACTGGTTGAAGTTTCAATTACGGAGAGAGTTAAGTGAAATGTTAGTCTCACTCAAACACTTTTACAAATAAACTAACCAACACTGCCAGCAATATACACAGGATCTAGCCCAGGTCAGGTATTGAGATTAATGGATCCTTGGAAAATGGAAATGCTCTCTCCCCTCAAAGGATGGCAGCATGCAGGGGTGCTCAAAGGCCATGTGACATGTTCATTTCTTGCCCGACTTTCTCTGTGTTCACTCTCAACTCACACCTCCATGGAGACACACCAACCACACAAAGGAGTCATGAGTCAAATGGCAGTCCATAAGACCAAACCCAACAGTGGAGTCACTTAGTTAATCATAAATCATTGTCATTCTCCCCTAGTCCTTAAGAACAGAGTTCGCCCTTCCCAAAGCAAGCCCACGTCCTCCTTTTGAGTAATGGATTTGACAACCCCAACTCAAACACAAGTCTGCCCAGTGCACAGACTTATCAGTGCTGCCTGGAGTGGACGTGGGCAGGCGCAGGGGACAGAACAATGGCGCCCTGGCTGGAGAGGCAGGCGTTATCGGCCTGCCATCGGAACAGGGCCAGCACTTGTTTTCCTTTCTGTTGAGCGTGTGAGCTGGTTCCCGTGTACAGTACCAGGCGGTGTAAAAGGTGGCTGCCGGGCCCCTCTGTTTGTGAGGCCTGTTGACACAAGGCGGAGTCCGGGTGATGTAGGCTGATTCCCACCCTATTTTTCTGATAGCCATACATGAGAAAAACATCACAAGCCCCTTTGCCCAGAGCTTGAGAGTTCCAACTGTGGAGATTTTTTGCATCCTGGAAAGAGCTGTGCTTTCTCCTCTAGTGGCATCAAGCACAAGAGGGAGCATGTCTAAGAAAAGGCAAAATATCACACAACTGGTACCATGAGAAAGATACAAGGACTGGAGAATTGCTTCAGAACAAGAGGCCTGTGACTCTTCAGCCAAACCCTTGTCTCTTCCTGGGGCCTACCAGGCAGAGAAAGGAAGGGTCTGTCACCTAACCTAAGTTTCAGCTTTACGGCCATGTCATGCCTTGAAATATCTTCTGATTACCTATGGTAACTCACATGACCCGTGGATTTGTTATGGATCTTGCTGGAAGTTACTTGGATTGTCCTGCCTGTCGTAATGGATATTCTGGTTCAATTTAAAATGCCAAATAGCCCACCTGACCTAATGTAAGGCCCTATGGCATATATTTTAGCAACTAAGCCTATTCATTCCTTGCCTGAACTTCTCTTTTCTATTTCAATTCCCATTCCTTTGAAGTACATTTTTGTGTTAGTAACCTACTTGAAATTCATACTGGAAAGGGGGTAACTGCAAGTCAAGAGTCAAATACTCTTGAGAAAAGAGAAAGGGGATTTATGGGCCATTCCAAGATGGAATTTCAAACAATTCTAGGGGAGTTTCTACAAACTAAAGACTTTCTGATGAAAAAGTCTGGAGGCAAAACCAAATTTTAGAGACTTTGAGGAATTGGTAAAGGTATCATTTTCCTTCAGGTAAAAAAATGTCATGAATCCGGGTCTTTCCTGAGCTAGGTTGGCCTTTGCTCTCAGGCTCAAATCCCAGTTCCTCTACTTACCATCTTACAGACTAGACATGGAACTCAACCTCTCTGAGCATTGGTTACGGTCACTGCAAACATGCAAGTCACATCCACAGAGATCCAGGAGGGCCACATGTGTGAGTGCACCTGGCCCAGCACACAAGGGACTAACACATACATGTTCCTCTCCTCTCTTCTGTTTTCAAGCTGATTTCTCTTCTTCATCCTGCAGCAATGTATTTTCTTTGAAATACATCAGAGGATCAGTCCAGAAAACAAATGGCATGAATATTACCACCAATGGAAAGAGCATTTTATTGATTGGTTTTCTAGCATAGGAGCTCATGCTGTGGTTAAGAAAACAGTTTATGGACTCAGTCAGTCTAGATTCAAATTTCGGCTCCATTTATAAGCTTTTGGCCTTGGGCCAATTATCTAATCTTTCTATGCCTCAGTTTCTTCATCTGTAAACAGGGGATAATACTGTAAACATCATATATGTTTGGAGAATCAAATGAGATAATCCAAGCGAAATGCTTTATTTAGTGATAGGCATAGAATCAAATAATGTTAGCTATTTATAACATTATAATTATTATTATGGTTATTGTTGGGTTTTTCATTATTATAATGTTATCAGCATTATCCAGATTGGGAACAACAGAAAATTCGTTCAACTCCTTCAATCTCAAATTTACTGCCTTCGTCGTTATTGATATTGAGTAGTGTTGGTAAAAAAAATCCCACCTCTACCTCTAGTGGGCCATTAGCTGTATGATAATATTATGTGTTATTACTTAATTGGCGTCAGGACTGGGCTAGGTACTTTCCATGCATTATCTCATTGAATCCGGTACACAGCCTATGAACTTGGTTACTTTTATTTTCCCATTTCACAGACAATAACATACATTCTAAACCACTAACCCACATGCAAAGTACCAGGAGACCTTGTGGACTGCAGATTCTGATTCTGTGGCTCTGGGGGTGGGATCCAAGATTCTGCACTTCCCAACTACATACCTGATCTCAGTTATGCCTTTCAACAGCCTTTTAAGGAAAGCATGTTGCTCACATTTGTGAGAAATGAACTATGAGAGATTTAAGACACCAGGATCCCAGACCCAGCGAATAGCAGATCTGGACCCAGCTAGATCCTTCTGACTCCCTACAAAAAAAGGAACCAGAGAAAGGAGAAAGAGGGGGAGAGGGAGATAAAGGGAAAGGAAGGGTAGGAACACACACACACACACACACACACACACACAAACACATGCACACACAGGTGTGTTGAAAGTATTTCATGGTTCATCTCATCGTAACAGCACAAACACAACCAACCAGAGAAAACTCTCAGTCCTACATGTTGTCGGCACTTAATAAAGACGGAAGCTGGAGGTGTGAGAAGAAATGTCCAGGGCCCTGTTGCTTTTGAGGCCTGTTGTTCTCATTATGAATAGGCCCATGGAGGCCTTTCCTGAAGTTTCTCCCTGGGACTCCCCACTCTGTTTCTGTTACTGATTAAACTTATTGATGCTAACACATTTTTTCTCTAGCAACCCAGTCCCACAGAGAGTCTTACAGAGAAGCATTTCATAATTAATTGGAATTATGAAAGTCAGAATGTAAGAATAGGGATCATGGGTGGTGAGTCACTACCACCTCACAAAGCAGAAACAGGACATTGTTAAATCAGTGAAGAGGTGTAGCCTTAGCTTCTCCACAGGATAGAAATCCTCTGTGGCAGCCTTGAATTGTCTTTTGCTGGACATCTTGTAGATGCCCTGTAATCTAGTTGGAATATGTGTGGGGGGTGGTATGTCAGTCAGCTTTTTGTTCCTGTGACCAAAATACCTGGCAAGAACAACTCAGAGGAGGAAAAGTTTATTTTGGCTCCTAATTTCAGAGTTTAGTCCATGATCCGCCAAGTCCATTGCTCTGGGTCCAAGGTGAGGCAAAACATCATGGTGGAATGACCTAGCACTGAGAAGCTGCTCCATTCATGGCAACCAGGATGTAAGGCCCCCAGGGCTCCCCGACAGAGAAGATGAACGCTTGCAGAGCACAGTCTCAGTGACGCACCTCCTCTGCCATGCCCTACCTGCCTGCAGTTACCCAGTCAGTCCGTTCAAACTCGGATGGATTGATTAGGTTGCAGGTCTATCAGTCCAGTCATTTCACCTCCAAACATTCCTGCGTTAACACAGGAGCTTTGGGGGAACAGCTCATATCCAAATCATAAAGGGTGGGGAAGAGGAACAGGACCTCACATGTGTGAAGCACTGGGGTTTAGTCCTCAGCACCACATATAAATAAAGGTCCATCAACAACTAAAAAAAATTTTTTAAAAATGCATGTGATAAAGTAGCAAATGCTCAAAAGGCTTAGTAGACAACTAAGAGATGTCCACTTAATGAGCAGCAGTCCTGTGAGTGCAAAGTGATTGCTATGGAGCCCAAAGGAGGAGCTCTGAGACCTGGTGGGCAGAAAGGTATGGTTAAGAGGCAGGACATTGGCCAGGACTTGAAGGAAGAATGGGATTTGGTGGTCCAGGTAGAAAGCAGGGTCCACCTAGACAGAGGCCCAGGGAATGGAGAGTGGACCGGGGCATTCTCAGAATGGGGAAGAACAGGGGAAGGATCTCTGCCTATTAGAGCAATCTAGATGGGCTGCCTGGAAGGTGGCTTTGCATGTCTCACCAAAGAGTGTAGCCATCATACAGTAGGAGAGGGACTTAGGAGAGGTGGCAGTCAAGGGAAGAAGTAGTAAACAGATCACCTACAGTGGCTTTGGACTCTGGCTTCTTCATGTAGTATGTATAAAATGAAATGAGTCACACCTACTTGAACCTTAGATAATTTCAGCTGTAACCTGGGCATGATTAGTATTTCTCATAGTGTTCTTTCTTCAGGCTCTAGTTTAAAGTTTTATATATATATATATATATATATATATATTTTTTTTTTTTAAGTTATACACACACATACCTACACATATGCATATACATATATACATATATATTTTTTCCTTCCCCCAGTACTGGGATTGAACTCAGGAATGCTCTCCATTGAACTTCATCCTCGGCCCTTTTTATTTTTATTTTGAGACAGGGTCTTGCTAAATTGCCCGGGCCGGCTTTGAATTTGAGATCCTCCTGCCTCAGCTTCCTGAGTAGCTGAGATTATAGTTGTGCATCAACACTGCCAGCTTAAAGTAAAAATTAAAAAAAAAAAAAAAGAAGAAGAAGAAGAGGAAGAAGAAGAACTAATGTGATGGCATGCACTTATAGTTCCAGGTACTTGGGAAGCTGAGATAGGAAGGTCACTTAAGCCAGGAGTTTGAGTCCAGCCCAGACAACATCATAGGGATACGCCATCTCAAAAAAAAAAAGTGAAGAAAAGAAAGAAAAAGAGCTAGGTAAAGGGGTTGGTTGCTAATGCTGGTGGGTGATGGGCACTTACACCTGCCTAGCTCAGACTCCCAAGTCATTTGCAACTTGATGACTCACATCCTAAGCCCAGAGCTGGTGAAGGGGACACGTGGGTCAGCAGCCCCACGTCCAGCATGTCCCTAGGAGGGAGTGGTGGGGAGAGAAGGTGGAATAGTCTAGGGCTTTTTAAAGGAAGTAGATTCTCCAATGATAAACTTGTCTCAGGGTCTTTCTAGAGCCCTTCCTGGCACCAGAGAACAAAGAACCAAGTCCAAACACATGTAAAGAGGCAGGAACAGCAGACCCTTTCCCAGGCTTCCTAACCACGGCCTTCCAGAAAGACCAAAAAAGAACAAGGACAGGGGGCCACCAGCCACCACAAGCAGGACACTTCTCTGTAGGACATGAGCCAAGGGTCCAAGCGAAGGATATTCACTTTGGCTTTTTGCTAACAGATTAGATGAACAAATAGTGCAAGGGCTCTGTGAACAATGAGCCAAGGAAGGGCTGGGCCAGAAGATCGTGAGTCTGGGTTCCTGACTCCTGAAGCATGAGGACCAAAGGCTGCCTGGGTGAAAGGTCCGTGACTGCCTATAAGTGACCTGAGGCTGTTCAGGCCTGTTCCTTCTAGGGTGCTTTCAAAGGCCTCCAGGCCTGAGGAATTATATGCCTTCCATGATTCATTATTCAGCAAGAAGTCAGATTCTGTTTGGAAAACAAACATTTCCTGCACAACCATCCAAGTGGGACACTTTTGCATAATTATACTATTTATCATCATAACAACCCTGTCATTTAGGTATTTTTAATCCCCATCTTACAAATGAAGACATTAAGGCTCAGAGAATTGGTTCCAAATGTCAGTGCTGGTAAATCACAGCTTCAGGATTCAATCTTCGGCCTCATTCCCAGCCCTCTCTGCTCTTCCCAAGGAAACAGCACTAATGTTACCACCAGCACCAATACAAATGGCTTTCATTTGTTGAGCATCTACTATGTTCTCAGCACATAAATTCACATCGATGATTTTTTTTTTTTTTTTTTTTTTGGTACTGGAGATTGAACTCAGGGGCACTCAACCACTGAGCCATATCCCCAGACCTATTTTGCGTTTTATGTAGAGACAGGGTCTCACTGAGTTGCTTAGTGCCTCGCCGTTGCTGAGGCTGGCTTTGAACTCACGATTCTCCTGTGTCAGCCTCCCTAAGTGGTGAGATTACAGGCTTGAGCCACCGCGCCCGGTTTGCATCAATGATTTTATTTAATCCTGTCTGGTCTTGGGAAAATGGGTTCATTTGCCTGTGTTTCAATATTCTAATCAATAAAATAGGTATAGTAATGTAGTAGGTGTTAAAATTGGGATGTGAATGTATGAACTGACTCCAGAGCATGTGGTTTTAAATACTAAACTCAATATGCTACATGCACACCTAACCTATTTCCCCTATTTCCCATCTTTATCATTTTGGAAATAATCAAGACAGGAAATAAACATATGACAAGTAAGTTTGTCCTAGGGCCTTTCCATGGGAATAGTGGCAACCGTCAACTCAGTAACTCTAGCCAAGTATCTATGCGTCATCTTAATTCAGTATATTTTCACATACTGATAATTATAAAATAAGCAGTCTTATTTAAACTAACCTGGGGTTATTCTATGCAACATAATTCAAATCCATTAACATAGTGATTATTTTTCCTGAGCTAAAGACATTGGTCTCTATTTGGTCTTTAGCCCAAAAACATGTTTACACACATCATGTTAAATCTAATTCTCTGCTGACAAACACTGTCCCTCCTCTAAACACGTGAGCTGTCCAGCCGAAAATAAATAGAAACTTTTATGACCTGCCACATTGTTTTCACTTCTAAACAAACCTTCAGGAAAGAACACCCATTACTAACATATTTGTTAATTGTAAATTGCCATCATTAAAACCAACATTGTTCAAACCTCTCAAGTGTTTGGAGTTTAGAGTTTTGGCAGTGGCAATGAGTATTGGAGGAAGAGGTGCCATTCTTCAAAAGAATATGGGGGCTGGGATTGTAGCTCAGCATTGCCTTGCATGCGTGAGGCCCTGGGTTCGATCCTCAGCACCACATACAAAACAATAAAATAAAGACATTGTGTCCATCAGCAACTAAAAAAATATTTAAAAAAAAAAAAAAAAAAAGAATATGGCAGGAACAGGTAGGATGGTGCAGGCATGTAATCCCAGCTACTTGGGAGGCTTAGGCAAGAGGCTGACAAGTTCAAGGTCAGCCTGGGTAATTTAGCACTTCCCTGTCTCAAAATAAAAAATAAAAAGAACTGGGGATGTAGCTCAGTAAAGAGCATGTGCCTGGCATGTGTGCTGCCCTGGGTTTAGTCCCCAGTACCCCCCTACACACACACACAAATGAAAGAAACCTCCATCTAATCAAAACACAGATGTCCTAATCTCTAACAATCCATGTACAGTTTAGAACAGCAGAATGCAAATATATATATATTATTTAAAGATTGATCATCACAAAATTTTCACAAGGGGGAAAATGTGGACTCACCCATCACCGGCTCAGATCCCCAGCGTGGCCAATGGGAAGTACATTGCCAGAGTCCACGTGATCTTCATAGCCTGAGCCAGGCTGGCAGTGTGTACCCCAACCGCAGCTCTGCAGTGTGCGAGCCCCTCTGATGTCCCCAAGACTCACCCTTTGCATCTTTTATGAGCCACATAGGATAAAAAGACACTGTCTGACTCTCCAATACTGTACTGCCAGCCTCACCATGTTTACTTTTATCCACATTGTAAATATTCCCTTTACTGAGACCTTTCATTCTAAAGTGTCTGGAGCCAGGCAGCTTTCCGGTGTCAAAGGCCCAAAGTGCTAGAAGTTACCAGCTCCCACTGAAACAAGTGTGGTCATGGTCTGATTTTGAAAAGCCCTTTGGCTCCTACCTTAAGAAGGCTTCGAGCCTAGGAAAGTGAAGCTGCCAAATGGCATAAAAACAGTAACTGTTGTGTGCTGCCTGTTACACCACTGTTTGTTCTGTGGGTCACTGTGCCCAGGAAATGAGACCCACCAGCTAAGAGCCCTGCTTACAGACTGTACAAAATGGGGCTGCCCTGGAAGCATAGGACTCCCTCATCTCCAGACAGTGTTGTAAAGTATTCCTCAAAATACTGTTCTGAATGTTCAAAATTTTACAAAGCAATGTTTATGTTGCAGAAATGCTTGTGTTAAAAGTGAAAGAACAGCCCGCCACGGCGGCGCACGCCTGTAATCCCAGCGGCATGTGAGGCTGAGGCAGGAGGATCATGAGTTCAAAGCCAGCCTCAGCAATTTAGTGAGGCCCTTAAACAACTCAGGGAGACTCTGTCTCTGAATAAAATACAAAAAAGGGCTGGGGATGTGGCTCCGTGGTCGAGTGACCCTGGGTTCAATCCCTAGTACCAAAAAAAAATAAAGAGCCACAACCATCAGTTGTTTCTCCACTGAATCTGTTGCAAGATGCCTGACTACAGTCTTTTTTTCTTATTTTTAATTAGTGCATTTTAGTTGTACAAAGTAGTGAGATCCATTGTTACATATTTGTTCACGCATACAATATAATTTGGCTAATATCTTTCCCCATTATTCCCCCTTTCTCCTCCCTCTCCCATCACTTTTCTCTACTTTAATGATCTCCCTTGATTTTCCTGATAGCCCCTCCTCCCCAACCTTTCTTTTTCTTTTTCCTCTCTAGCTTTCACAGATGAGAGAAAACATACAACCCTGACTTTTTCAGTTCGGTTTATTTTGCTTAACATAATATTCTCAAGTTCCACCCACTTTCCTACACACGACAACATTTCATTCTGCTTTATGGCCAACTAAACCTCCATTATGTATTATATATCACATTTTCTTTATGCATTTATCCATTGATGGATACCTAGGCTGGTTCTATAGTTAGGCTATTGTGAATTGTACTACTATAAACATGGGTATGCTTAAGTTTTTAGGTTAAATATCGAGGAGGGTCCTGTGGTAATTCCATTCCTAGTCTTTTGGGGAAGCTCCATCCTGATTTTCCATAGATACTGGCCAGACTTGTGCTAATTTACAATCCCACCAACAGTGAAAAAGTGTTCCTTTTTCTCTGCATTCTTTCCAGCATCTATTATTGTTTTGACTACGACTTCATTTTAAAGTAAAAGAGCCAATCTTAAAAACTGATAACCTTCCTAAAATGAACAAAACAAGCGTTGAATTCTCCAAATAATTTATACCCAATCAGAAGATAGTAGGTTTCACTGATATTAACATTTCTATCCTTTCTTTAATGGTTTGTTTATTTAGCTGAAGGTTTGTATGTGTGATATGCTACTAGCATATCAAAAGAGCATGATTTTTTTTAACGTGCGTATTGATGAATTCTACATTCTTATTTTTTTATTTTTTAATTTTTTTTTTTTTTTTTCTGGGGAGAGGGTAGTTTGACTATGACTAGGAAGAGTTTTGGCTTTGAAAAAAAAAAAAGATCTTCATTCAAATTCAGATTCAGCCATTTCGCTCTTCATGATCACAGTGAGTTCGTTCTACTGAAGAGGCTTGGTATTTTTTCACAAATCTGTCGGAGGTTTCAGCCACATATTGGGGCCTACCATGTATTAGGAGTCCCATAATTTTTTTAATGCTTTCTTATGTAGTAAAGCATCCCTACTAAGTAACACACCTGTTTGGGGCGCTGCTCCCATTACCCACACACCTCCGGAGACAGGGGAACGTGATTCTCATAAGGCCTGATCACACAGGGCAGCACTGGCAGGTCTAGCATTGCAAAGATTCCTCCTATTATTCCCAAATTCTTCTCATTTTTTAACACCTTCTGTCCTTTGTCCCAGGTCAGACAAAAGGGTATGATCTCAACAGTAAAACACAGACTTATTTTTCCCCTCCGACTGTTGACTACTGCCTGGTGGTCCCTCCATGTCCCAAGGAAAGATGTCCTTTTCTTTGCTGAAGCCTGGGTTAGATATTGCAACTATGTTTATGGGAATTTTCTAAAATATAATCTCAAAAGCCAGCGTACAAGCATTTGTATGTTTGTGCTGTCCTTGAATTGTTAGGCTTACAGAGGCGTCGTTGGTTTTAAGTAGAATATTCCCCATATCCTCATTCACGCTGCCCCCCAGTTCTTGATTTAATATTTCATACGTGACATGGTTTGACCTATTGACCCAGGTTCCAATGGGACCAGGTCTAGCAGGAAAAGCCAGCCTTCCCACTGGCTTTGCCATCCGGAGAGTGACAACCACCCAGCCAGCCACCCGTCAAATCCCTGCTGGGACTCTCTCTCCCAGCAAGCCGCCTCCCATCCCCCACTTTCCCAAACATCTTGGGCATCTCAAACAATCCCAATTACACTCGGATTGTTTAAACAAACAGCAGCACAATTCCCCAGTCCAGAGCCCCAGCAGAGGGATTCCCCGTGGGTCGACTCTCACCACCTCCACCCCCCACAGTAAGCCACTTCCAGGGAAGAGCAGCTCCTGCAGAGACAATGGACTCTGGGTTAACGGTGGGTAGTTTTCCGTGTCTAAATGTTTGCAGACACTTGGTAAATTGTCTCAGGCCAACTTTCCAAAGGACAATACCTCCACACCACTGCGTTTGTTTAAGCCGGCAATCCCAGATAAGAAGGGGGTTGCCTTCTCTCTTCAAAAGCCAAGAATGCAAGACGCAATGCTGTGGGAGGTTGGGGCAAATTCCACTGGAACAAGGAATCCTTGAGTCCTTCTCTCAGTTCCCACCCTCCCTAAAAATAATAGATGGTAATAGAAGGTAAAGTCAGGGGATTGGTAGGATTTTTTAAGTATTTCCCAAATCGGACAACTGGGGACAAGGGTGAGATCCCGGAGCTCAAAGGGTCCCTCTTAGTCTCTTGCTGAGCAGGTATTCTATGCTATATCTTTCTCACTGGGCACCTTGCAGCAGGTGAGACCCTAGTCATGCACAACACCTTACATTTCCTTTGGCATCCTGGAAAGAAAAAAGAGCCTACCTCCAGGTCCCTGCAGGCTGTTTCTACAAAAGCTGCCACCAAATCTGTCAAGACCCACTGACAGTTTGATGGGCACCATCACTCACCCAACAAATATTTATAGATTGTTAGCTTAGAGAGAATCCAAAATGGTACAGGAGCAGAGAACAGAGATGAAATCTAGACTCTCACATATGATAGAAAGTGACGACAGTCTTAAGAGGAACAAACAAAGACATTGGGAGTTCAGAGAAGAGGTGACTCTAGCTGAGGGAGGGTGAGCTGATCCAAGACAGATTCCCAAGAGAGGAGGTCTTTGAGTGAGCCCTGGAGCAGCGTGGATCCATGAAGACAGGAGCCAGCTCCATACCTGGGCTATGGATAGGCTCTTGCCCACATGTTCTGATTCTCTCCACTTCTCTGGATCCTTAGCCTTTAAAACACATATTCACATATGTCCTGAGTCACAGACTTAGAGAATCTCATGAAAATTATGGACTTCACTCCAAAAAATGTGCACATACCAAAATATGGCATCCTGTGTCAGCCAGTACCCAGGTTTATCCAGGGACCTCTTACTAAGAATTCTTGGAATCAAATGTTGTTAGACTCCTTTTTTTTTTTTTTTTTGTACCAGAGATTAAACTCAGGGGCGCTTAAATAATGAGCCACTTCCCTAGTCCTTTTTGTATTTTATTTAGAGACAGGGTCTCATGAGTTGCTTAGGGCCTCACTAAATTGCTGAGGCTGGCTTTGAACTCGTGATCCTCCTGCCTCAGCCTCCCAAGCCCCTGGGATTACAGGTGAGCTCTGCTGCACCTAGCCGGTAGATCAATTTTTTATGGGGAATTGGAAAATAAATAAAATATCTCCATCTCTCTATCCTTCACATTTGCATTCACATTTTTTGAATTAAGTAATTGGTTTACAAAACTCTAAAAAAGAAAATAATGGCTCCTTCACTTTCCGTGTCATTTGAAAAGCCATTGAACTGAAGAGCACCACAATCAGAAAGTCATGTGCTCTCTGATTGTGAGATTTGATGTAGAGATCCTGTGTACCTTCTACCCAATTTCTTGGGTACTGAGTCTTCCCACTTTCTGCTTTTTCAAAATTGTTTTGATTTTTCTAGTTTCTTTTCCTTTTCATATGTATTTCAGAATACAATCAGCCCTCTGGTCTGCAGATTCAACCAGATTGAAAATATTCAGAAAAAGAAATTGTATCTGTATTGAACAGATTGGCCTTTTTTTCTTGTCATTATTCTCTAAACAAAAAACTATAACAACTATTTACTTTGTATCAGATATATAAGTAGAGATGATTTAAAGTATATGGTGGGGCAGGCAAACTAGAACATCTGTAATCCCAGCAACTTGGGAGGCTGAGGCAGGAAGATTGCCGGTTGAAGGACAGCCTCAGCAACTTAATAAGACCCTGGCTCAAAATAAAAATTAAAAAGGCTGAGAATGTAGCTCAAAGGAAAAGCTCCTCTGAATTCAATCCCCACTATCACAAAAATAATAATAAAGTATATGGGAGGATGCATGTAGGTATATGCAAATACCACACCATTTTATACAGGGACTTGAGCATCCATAGGTTTGGGAATCTTTGGGGAGTTTCTGAAACTGCTTCTCTGAGGATGTCAAGGGAGGACTGTAATCAAAATGGTATAGCCCCTAATAGCAACATCTTGCAAATGGAAGTTCATTGGATTAGACAAAGGGGAACGAAGAAAAGGAGGAGGGGATGGGAATAGGAAAGACAGTAGAATGAATTGGACACAATTTTGCAACGTTCATATATGAACACACGACCAGTGTAACTACATATCATGTATAACCACAAGAATGGGAACTTATACCTATGTATGTATAATATGTCGAAATAGATTCTACTGTCATGTATAACTAAAAAGAACAAATAAAAAGAGAGAGAGAGAGAAAAAAAAACCTTGCAAAACTATAGTGCAGTATCCCAACCAGGATATGATGACCTCATCATGAAGATATAGAACAGTTCTATCACCTTAAGGAAAGTTCATATTGCCCCATTAGAGTGGCATCCACTTCCCATCCACCCTTTCCATTTCACTGTTTCGTTTTGCAGTGCTGGGAACTGAATTCAGGGCTTCAAGATTCAAGGCAAGTGCTCTACCACAGAGCTACATGCCCAGCACTCCACCACTTCCTTAATGCCTGGAAATTACTAATCTATTCTTTATTTCTATAATTCTGTTATTTCAAGAATATTGTACAGGCTGGGGTATAGCTCAGTGGCATCTTCACCAGCAAAAATAATGTCACAACTTTTTATTTAGTCACTCTGATAGGTGTGCAGTAACATCTTGTTGTGGTTTTATTTTGTATTTCCCAATAGTTAAGGATTTTTTAAACTTTATTTTGGTACTAGGGATTGAACTCAGGGGTACTCAACCACTGAGCCACATACCCAGCCCTATTTTGTGTTTTATGTAGAGACAGGGTCTCACTGAGTTGCTTAGTGCCTCACCCTTTAAGGCTGGCTTTGAACTCATAATTCTCCTGTCTCAGCCTCCCAAAGTGCTGGGATTACAGGCATGCACCACTGAGCCCAGCTTAGTTAAGGATTTTGAACATTTTTTCAGATGTATGTTTGCCATCTATATATCTTCTTTAGTGAAATATGTCTCCTTGTCTTTTGCCCATTTTTTAATTGGATTGTTGAGGTGTTTTTATTCTTAAGTTTTAAGGGTTATTTATATATTCTGGATACTACTCCTTTGCCAGATATGTGGGTTGCAAATACTTGATGTGAATATCTGTCTTGTTTTTTCACTATCTTTACATGGTCCTTCACAGAGTAGAAGTTTTTGATTCTAGTGAAGTACAGTTTATCAACTTTTTAAAAACAAATCGGCTGGGCTCAGTGGCACATAGGAGTGTAATCCCAGCAACTCAGAAGGCTAAGGCAGGAGGATCACAAGTTTGAGGCCAGCCTCAGCAACTTAGCAAGGCCCTAAGCAACTTAGTGAGAACTTGTGTTTAAATTAAAACTAAAAAAGGCTGGGGACATCCCCAGCTCAATGGTTAAGCATTTCTGGGTTCAATCCCTGATACCAAAAAATAATTAGATCATGCCTTTGGTGTCAAGTCTATGAAGTCTTGCCTACCTCTAAATCTTAAAGATTTTCTCTTATTTTTTTCCTTGAGATTTTGATTTTTTGAATCTATGATAATTTTATTTATTTATTTATTTTGGTACCAGGGATTGAACCCAGGGGCACTCAACCACTGAGCCACATCCCCAGCCCTTTTTTGTGTTTTATGTAGAGACAGGGTCTCACTGAGTTGCTTAGGGCCTCACTAAATTGCTGAGGCTGACTTCGCAATCCTCCTGCCTCAGCCTCCGGAGCCACTGGGATTACAGGTATGCCCACTGCACCCAGCTTATGATAAATTTTGACTTACTTTTTAAATAAGGTGTGAGACTTAAGTTCACTTTTTTTGTTTGTTTTTTGCCTGTGAATGTTCAATGGCTCAAACAACCATTTATAAAAAGATATGGGTTTTGTTCCCCCCCTCCATTGAATCCCTTTTGCATATTTGTGGAAAATTGGTTGTGTGTATTAGTATATTTCTGTGTTTCTATTCTGTTTCATTGATCTATGTACCTATATCTGCTAATTCCATACAATCTTGAATACTACAGTTATGATACAAGTCTTGAAATATGATAGGTTGATTCTTCCAATTTTATTATTATTACTCAAATTTATTTCAGCTCTTCTAGTTCCTTTGCTGTTCCATATAAATGTTAGAATTAAAAAAAGTTCTGGAATTTTACTAGTAATTGCAATAAACTCATATTTCAATTTGGGAAAATTAACATTTAGTATGAAGAGTCTTTTTATCTGAAAGTATGGCACATCTTTCCATTGATTTAGATCATTTCTGATTTCTTCCATCAAGATTTTCAAATTATCAACAAACAAGCCCTGTATATGTTTTATCATGTAAGTATTTATACTTAAGTTTTTAACCTTTTTTTGAGTGATTATAAATGGTACAGTGCTTTTTGCTGTTTCCATGTTTTTATTGCTAGTATATGAAAATAAATTGATTTTTTTAGGTTTATATTCCATCCTGTGACCTTTCTGGACTCACTCATTTATTGTAGAAAGTCATTTTTCTTGATTGTGTTTTGTAAATTCCTCAGGATTGTCCATGTAGACAACATGGTATCTATAAAAAAATAGTTTTATTTTCCTTTTGAAAAAATTTATGCTTTTCATTTCCTTATCTTGCATTATTGCACTGGGTAGAACTACCAGCACTATGTTGAATTTCTTTTTTTTCTTTGCAGTACTTGGAATTGAACCCAGAAACACTCTACCACTGAACTGCATCCTTAACATTTTAATGTTTTTTAAAAATTTTGAGATAGGGTCTTACTAAATTGCCCAGGCTGAACTTGAACCTGCAACCCTCCTGCAAGTCACTAGGATTATGGGTATGCACCACCATGCTCAGTCTACTATGTTGAATTTGAATAGTAACAGCAGCACCCATCTTTACCTTTCACAATCTCAGTGGTTTTGTTTGTTTTTCCATTTTTTACAGTATCGAGGATTTTACTGAGGGACACTCTACCACTGAGCTACATCCCCATCCCTTTTCTTTCTTTTTTATTCAAATTAAGTATACATGACAGCAGAATGCATTTGGATTCATTGTACACAAATGGAGCACAACTTTTCATTTCTCTGGTTGTATGTGATGTAGAGTTGCACCGTATGTGCAGTCACACATGTACCTAGGGCAATGATGTCCATCTCATTCCACCATCTTTCCTGCCCCTTTGCCCCCTCCCCTCTCCTCCCTCCCCTTTGACCAAAGTCCATTCTTCCTGCACCCCCTGCCTTATGGATCAGCATCCACTTATCAGAGAGAACATTTGGCCTTTGGTTTTTGGGGATTGGCTTACTTCGCTTAGCATGATATTCTCCACCTTCATCCATTTACTTGCCAATGCCATAATTTTATTCTCTTTTAATGCTGGGTAATATTTCATTGTGTATATATACCACAGTTTCTTTATCCATTCATCTATTAAAGGTATCTAGGTTGGTTCCACAGTTTGGCTACTGTGAATTGTGCAGCTATAAACATCAAAGTGGCTGCGTCACTATAGTATGCTGATTTTAAGTCCCTCGGGTATAGAGCAAGGAGTGGGATAACTGCGTCAAATGGTGGTTCCATTCCAGGTTTTCTAAGAAATCTCCATACTGCTTTCCAGATTGGTTGCACCAATTTGCTGTCCCACCAGCAATGTATGAGTGTGCCTTTTCCCCCACATCCTTGCCAGCACTTATTGTTGCTTGGATTCTTGATAACTACCATTCTAACTGGAGTGAGATGAAATCTTAGAGTAGTTTTGATTTGCATTTGTCTAATTGCTAGAGATGTTGAACATTTTTTCATATATTTGTTGATAGATTGTATATCTTCTTCTGAGAAGTGTCTGTTTGGTTAGTCCATTTATTGACTGAGTTGTTGGTTTTTGGTGTTAAGTTTTTTGAGTTCTTTATATATCCTGGAGATCAGTGCTCTATCTGATGTGCATGTGGCAAAAATTTGCTCCCAGAATGTAGGCTCTCTCTTTACCTCATTGATTGTTTCTTTTGCTGAGAAGAAGCTTTTTACTTTGAATCCATCCCATTTATTGATTCTTGATTTTATTTCTTGTGCTTTAGGAGTCTTGTTAAGGAAGTCAGGGCCTAATCCGACATAATGATTTGGGCCTACTTTTTCCTCTATTGGGCACAAGGTCACTCTGGTCTAACTCCTAGGTCCTTGATCCACTTTGAGTTTTGTGCATGGTGAGAGATAACGGGGTTAGTTTTATTTTGCTGCATGAATATCCAGTTTTCCCAGCACCTTTTCTTAAGTTTTGTTTTGAGACTGGGTCTTGCTGAGAGATCTGCCCAGACTTGCCCAGTCTGGCCTCTAACTTACCATCCTCCCCGCCTCAACCTCCAGAGTAGCTGGGGTTACAGAAGTGCACCAATACCCACAACCTAATCTGTCTTTCATTGTCAAGTATAATGTTAGCTGTAGGTGTTTTATAGATATTCTATATTAAGTTAAGGAATTTCTCCTTATTCTTATTTTTTATGAATTTTTATTAAAGAATGGATATAAAATTTGTCAAATGCATTCACTGATACATTGATATAATCATGATTTTTTCTTCTTCTTTAGCTTCTTAATATAATGGTTTACATGATTGATTTTTTTCAATTTTTGAATCAATCTCATATCCCTATAATAAATGCCACTTGGTGGTGGTGTATAATTTTCTCATTTATTTCTCAATTCTACTTGCTAATATTTTATTAATAATTTTTGAATGTTAATTCATAAGGAATACTGTTCTGCAGTTTTTTTGTCTCTGGGGTGATTCATTATGCATTAAATTTCATGGATAATTATATGCTCCTTAAATTATCTATTTCAGGCAGGTGCAGTGGTACATGTCTGTAATCCCAGTAGCTCAGAAGGCTGAGGCAGGAGGATCAAAGCCAGCCTCAGCAACGTAGCAAGATCTTGTCTCTAAATAAAAAATAAAAAGGGCTGGCATTGTGGCTCAGTGGTTAAGCACCCCTGGGTTCAATCCCCAGTACCAAAAACTAAATACATAAATAAATTATCTATTTCATATTGGGTGAAGTGTGACAGTTTGTCGTTTTTTGAGAAATTGGCCTGGTTCATCTACACTGCCACAGATCTAAACTTAAGATGTAGTTTTTACAGTATTTCCTCAGTGTTATTTTGATGTCCTCATACTATTTAGTGATAGCCCCATTTCATTCCTGATAGTGCTAGTTCACATTTTCCCTTTTTACTTTGTCTCTCTTTCTAGGGATTTGTCACTTTTATTGATCTTTTGAAAGAACCGAGTTTTGTTTCATTGATTTTTCTCTATTGTAGGAATGTCTCCTACATTCAATTTCATTGATTTCTGCTCACATCTTTATTATTTTCTTTCTTTTGATTGATTGTCTTGGGTTTTATTCCCCTTCCCCTACCTTTGTTTTTGGTGATACTTTTTGGGATTGACCTTGTGCATGCAAGACACTGTACCACTGAACCACACCCCCAGTCCTTTTTTATTTTAAGACAGGGTCTCACTAAATTGCCCAGGCTGGCCTCAAACTTTCAATCCTCCTGCTTCAGCCTTTTCTAACTAACTGGATTACAGAAGTTACCATTACTAGCTCCTTTTTTTTTTTTTTAAATTTTTTTGTAGATGGACACAATGTCTTTATTTTATTGCTCTGTATGTGGTGCTGAGGATCGAACCCAGGGCCTCACACATGCGAGGCAAGCGCTCTACCGCTGAGCCACAATCCCAGCCTCTACTAGCTCCTTTTTAATATAACACTTAATACTATAAATTTCCCTCTGAGCACTGCTTTAGCTGTTTTCCACAAACTTTGATATATTGTATC
>PVHX01011229.1:54813-65556 GCA_004024805.1 Geosciurus inauris
TTTGGTACTGGGGATTGAACTCAGGGGTATTTGACCACTGAGCCACATCCCCAGCCCTATTTTGTGTTTTATGTAGAGACAGGGTCTCACTGAGTTGCTTAGCACCTCGCCATTGCTGAGGCTGGCTTTGAACTCGCGATTCTCCTGTCTCAGCCTCCCTAAGTGCTGGGATTACAGGCTTGCGCCACCGCGCCCGGCTGATATATTGTATCTTTATTTTCATTCAGCTCAATATATTTTCTAATTTCCCTTGAGATTTCCAAAATAAATAAAATAAATAAATCCATTCCTCCTTATCTTTAGTTTCTAAATGTACAGAGACTCCCTGTTACCTTCTGGTTTTCCTATTTTGATTCCATTGTGATTCACTGTGCCCACTGATCCTTATTTTGATTCCTTTGTGGTTGTAGACAATCAGTATGATTTCATTTCTTTTAATCATATCTTTAAATGCATCTCTACATATAGCATTAAGTCTTTAATATATCTTTATTACATCATACAGTTTGTAAATTGGGTTTGCTTAAAAGGGGTCTACCAATATCCCCTAGGGCTTGTGAGTGTGTTTAGCTTCTACCTTATCTGAAGACACTAGTCTTTTTAGACCTTTCATTAAATAGGGCTATTTTCCAGACCAAGCAACTGAACATTGGATTAAAAAGTCTTTTTCATCTGCAATCTTAAAACAAAAACATGCCATCAGCTCTTCCTTTGATGTCACATCATCCTGCCCCAATCTGTCCAAATGACAGAGAAATGGGAGATGACTAACAGAGGGGTCCATAGGGGATAATCATCTTCACTTTGCTAAAAACCAACTAAGGAGAGCCATAATACACACCCCCACTTGCACCTCCCCATCCATTTTAACAAGCCAAGCACCAGAAAAGAAGAAAGTTTAGGATTCCCACCTCCCCATACACACCCCCCAAAAAGCCTCTGGTTGGTCAGGAATGTAATCTTGAGAAAATATTTTCCAGGAAAATTTATAAAATCCAGAAGATAAATAGGGACAGAAAAAATTTCTTCTCTCCTTTGTCTTTTGTAGTGCTGACTGCTTCAAGTTCAGAACAGTAATCTAGTAATTCATTCTAGTCCTTTGATTTCCTTGCCTGATTCTGCAGCAGAGGTGACCTGGTTCATATGTTCTATAATCTGTTTTTCCAAAATAATTTGTCCATTGACTCCTCTAAAATTAAAAAATTAATTAATTAATTAAAAAGACTACATCTATACCCTTTACTAGATTGCCCAGAGCAGGGTGGGTGCTGATCCAATTCCACAAGCTCTGATGAGCAGGCCAGAGATGTTTTGCCAGCAGAGACCTAACCCTCTAGCCCAGCCCCTCCTGCTTTTCTCCCTGGGATAAACACAAAGCAGAGACCAAGCTCCCAGCGGGATGACCTATAAGTGACCCTTGGACTGACCTAACACTCTGGTCACTCTCACCGACAGATTTGTTTATCTTGGAACCTCAGAGCCTCTGCACCCAAAAGCTCTGGCCCTGGACTCTAAGTCCTCCGGAGCAAGCTGTCAGTCACAGCTTAAGTGCTTGTTGGACGGCTGCGTGATAGCCTGAGTTTATTTACCAAAACCTGCTGTTTATGCTGTCCAGCAACGAGTAAGGGCCACAGGCTGCTGAATTTAGTAAGCTGAGAGCCAACTAGATGTCTCCATCAGGAATTAGCTCTCACATCACAGAATTATCAGTGGACCCCGATAGTGTGTCTCTTTGCCTTAGCTTTCAGAGATTAAAGGTCCCCTGGTGATCCAAATTTGGCATCTCCGTCCAAAGGAGGGTTCTTTGGTCAGGCCATTTCCTGAGAGCTTATTTTAATGAAACATAAGAAGCATGGCTACACCAAGAGGCAAGGAGGAAGCTGTATCTTCTAACCTGGGGTGCGTCACATTGAAAAGTGGCTTGTCCAGCAGTACTACATGCAAGTGACAGTAGTATCATGACATTTACCTAAAGAAAGACAGACGTTCTCCCAAGTCATGGCACTGGATGGAATGGTCAACAAATTCAAAAACAAAATGGGGATCAAAATTTTATCAGGATCAGGGGCGTAGCTCAGTGGTAGAATACGTGTTTCCACATACAGTCCCTGAGTTCCATTTCCAGCACCAAAATAAAAATAAAATAAAACAAAAATTTTCCTGAGTTATTTTTTAAAAGTAGATTTTATTTTTCCCAGAGGTAATCTCTTAAGGAATCCCAATTTTCCTCCTATGCACATCTCAGTAGCAACCCCAAGGGGATTAAGCCTATTCAGAAGGTTCAATTCATTCTCAGTTAGACCCACCTCTGCACAAGGTCTTTCCTGATGCCTTCTTCAAATGGCTAAGGAAAGCAAATGTGGACTTCCAGATCAACGAGGCCAAATCAAGAAAGATGACGAGGTTGGTTACAGAAGTGGGCTTTTTCTTCCCTCCAAGCAGAGGACTGAAAATAGCTCTGAATTTTGAAGGAATGTTTTTATTTGGTGGACAGGCAGAGGACAGTAAGAAGCGTCCCTTCAGAGGGTAGTGCAGTAAGGGGCTCTGTACCGATAACCCATTAAGGTCCCACTGGTCAGTGATTCTCAAGGCCCCCCATTATCAGCGTTGGCTTAAATAAACCTTCTGCCCCTGCACCCACTCACCTCCCCCGAAGCTGAAGGCCCCATCCATCAATGTCACCTTTGCAGAGTGGCTGCCATGACAGTTCATGATCATTAACCAGCCCTGGCGTGCTTTGTGTTAAAGTTAAGACACATCAAACACAGCAACTCCTCAGTGCCTTAAAGTTACAGGAGACAGGGATGTGCCAGGGCTAAGGTTGGCCAAACTTGACACACAGCTTTGAGAAAAGGTGAAAAATGAGCCGGGGGTGAAAAATGCCTCAATATCCCTCCCCACCCTCACTTCCACTCTTGGGGGCAAAAACCAGGAGGAAAAGGGTCACTGTGGGAATTAAGAAAATGTGCACAAATGACACAGCCACAAGGCTCCTTAGCCCTGCCCCCAGTTGTCTTGTGAAGTGGCCTGCCTGGGCTGGCCTACCCCACCCCCAGCAGAAAGACCTGCTCCCAGAGAGTGGCTCATGGTGAACTACCTCTCTGTTCTCCTGGCATCTCATCTACTGAACCATTTCACAGTCCTTCTTATTCCCAGGCTCAAATCCCTGAAAGAAATGGAGACTGAGCAGTCTCTTGCCCCATTCTGCCAAGTTTTATAGCATGGAAGGAAGAGCGTGCATGAAAGGTGCCGCGTGTGTGTATCTGGGTGCTCCTGCTGACCTGTCGAGATTTTTCCGGGGGCCCAGTGTTTAACGAAGACATTTGCTTTTCTTATCATGACTTCTCTGTAGCAAGGCCCAGCTTGGGGAAATGACCTTGAAAGGAAGTTTGAGAAGGAAGAGGGCAGCTGGCTCTGCCAACCAGTATTTAAAAATTAATAACAAAAAGAAAGAGGAACAAACAAGTAGCTCGTAACTGCCCTGCAGCAAAGGCACATGGTGTGTGAGCGACTCCTTCTTCCCTTCATTCACTCACATGCCATGTTTCAACTCCTCCCATCTGCCACTTGTTAAGTAAGGCCTAGGGTCATAAATAACCTAAAGTGAATCAAGAATACAAACAACAACAAATGTTGGTGAGGATGTGGCGGAAAAGGCACACTCACACATCGCTGGTGGGACTGCAAATTGGTGCAACCATGATGGAAAGCAGTATGGAGATTCCTCAGAAAACTTGGAATGGAACCACCATTTAACCCAGCTAGCCCACTCCTTGGACTTAAAATCAGCATACTACAGTGACGCAGCCACTTCAATGTTTATAGCAGCTCGATTCACAAGAAATAGTTAAACTAT
Source organism: Geosciurus inauris (assembly GCA_004024805.1). NCBI lineage: Eukaryota > Metazoa > Chordata > Mammalia > Rodentia > Sciuridae > Geosciurus > Geosciurus inauris. The sequence goes on from PVHX01011229.1 coordinate 58,670, forward strand.
GGAACCAAACTTAGTGTCCTTCAACCAGATGAATGGATAAAAAAGTGTGGTATATTTATATATGATGAGATATTCCTCAGGCTTAAAGAAGAATGAAATGACATTTGCCGGTAAATGGATGAAGCTGGAGAATATCACGCTAAGTGAAATAAACCAATCCCCAAAAACCAAAAGCTGAATGTTTTCTCCGCTATGCAGATGCTAATTCACAATGGGGGCGGGGCTAAGGAAGAACGGAGTTGCTTTAGATCAGGTCGGGGGGAGTGAGGGAGGAGAGGGTGTGGGGGTAGGAAGGATAGTAGACTGAATACACATTATTACCTTATGTTCATATATAACTATATGACCAGTGTGATTCTACATCATGTACAACTAGAAGAACGAGAAATTATACTCCATTATATATGATGCATCCAAGTGCATTCTACTGTCATGTATTAAAACAAAACATTTTTTAAAAAATAATAAAAAAATAAAAGAGTTGAGCTCTGCAAAAAAGAAAGGAACCTAAAATGGGTTATAGTTCTTTAGGTGCTTAGACTCTTTGAAGATAAACAAAATATCTACAATGGAGAGGCACTGGGAGAGAAAAAACTGGAGATGGGGGATCAGAGAAGTAGACAACTGGACCCATTCTGAGATCTGAGTGACAGTTCAACAGAAAACAGTGAAAAGTCACACTCTGGGCAAAAATAGAAGATCATCGACAACTATCACTCACTGTGTGTACTAAAGTCCAGGCAATACACTGAGTATGTCATAGACCAGCCACAGGTGGCCAATAAGCAGTTGAGAAGAGGCTGGTCTGAATGGACATGTGCCATTAAGAGTGAAATACAGGGCTGGGGTTGAGGCACTGGGTTCAATTCTCAGCACCATATATAAATAAATTAATAAAATAAAGGTCCATCAACAACTAAAAAAAATATTTAAAAGAAGAGTGAAATACACAGATGGTTTCAGTGATTTAGTATAAAGAAAATAATGTAGACTATCTCTTTCAGTCATCATTTTTACATTGATTACATGATGGAATGATAATATGGTAGACATGGATGGATAATATGGGGAGGCTGAGGAAGGAGGATCACAAGCTGGAGGTCAGGCTCAGCGACTTAGTGAGGCCCTAAGCAATTAGCGAGACTCTGTCTCAAAATAAAAAATTCTTTTAAAAAGGGCTGGAGATGTGGTTAAGAGCCCTTTGGTTCAATCTCCAGTGCCAACCCCACCAAAATCGAACAATATTAAGGGAATAGAGTGACATGTGAGGACCCCTTCATTCCTGGCCACAAGCTCCCTTCTTTCTTTTTTTTTGGATCCCAAAGAGGTACTCAAGTTATCAAATGAAGATATATATATTAAGTCTCCCTTCTTATACAAATGACCTGGCTCCTTTTTTAGCATAATATTTATGGGGCTAATAAGATTTTGCTGAAGAAGGGATTTCTCTGCTTTAAAATAGTTTTAAAGTAGTTTATATAGTCTCTGAGGTCCCTTTGAGTTCTAAAATCTTTTGATTTGGGAATATAATTTTATTGTTTGGTTCTGTTTCTCTACCACATTGTTGATCATCGATTTGATTTATGTGATGTGGAATTTGTGGCCAAGAACAAGGCCCTCCATTACAACATTGCTCCTATGGGAAAATATGATTTACTTTACAATAGGTCCCTTTATGACATAGAGTAGCTCCCCCAAACAAAAACTGTGCAATTACTTAGCATTACTATACATATTTATGAATACAATGAAAATTGAAACAAAATTATCTTTTTCTTCAAAGAATTAGGCCTTATTCAGTTGAACTGCTTTTGTTTTTACCTTGTGTGTTGATATTTCAAATCCCAGCCTTAAGCTTTTAACAGTTCAGTGAATTTACTGAACTGTTTTATCATATTTAACTTCTTTTTATTTAAGGAGTAGATTGATTTAACTTCTTTTTATCTTAATTTCCTTGTCTAGAATACAGAGACAATGATATCCACCTCACCAGGTTAAGAAGAAGAAATGAAATATGCATGAAGGTATTTAGCTTCACTCACTGAATCTAATAAACACTAAATACATGTAATTTATTACTGTTGTTGTTATTGTTGTTGTACTTAGATTTATTGACCTATACTATGTATATAACATGTAAAACTGGGCAAATGTTATTATCTATCTCATAAGACCCTTTTGTGGCTTAAATAAAATAATACATATTAAACCAGGGGCATAGTAATCACTCAGTATTATAGGCTGTGCTGATAACTTACATCTGGTAAACTAAAATCTTTAAATTATAATGATATGATGTTATGTTAAAGTTAACCATTTGGGGGGTGCGCGGTGGCACACACCTGTAATCCCAGCAGCTCAGGAGTCTGAGGAAGGCGCATCACAAGTTCAAAGCCAGCCTCAGCATCAGCGAGGCACTAAGCAACTCAGTGAGACCCTATATCTAAATAAAATACAAAAATGGACTGGGGATGTTGCTCAGTGGCCTAGTGCCCCTGAATTCAATACCTGGTACCCACCTTCCCCCCTCGCAAAAAAAGGTAACCATTGTATTAAGCTGACAGTCTTATTCTATCCTAAATTGTTTCTACTCTAAGGATTAGTTTCGCATTTGGCTTTTATGCTCATCAGTAAAAGGTGATGTTTACTACCAAAGGACATTCAGTACTCTGCTTTTGCCACCCCAAGTCCTCATGCATAACAACTCCTTACTTCAAACCCTCATCTTAGTAAGAACAGCTCAATTCTAGACATTGTCTTGCAGCCTGAGAAGTTAAGGGTCTGAGTCAGGGACAGAATCTGGGTCTCCCTTGGCAAACCCTTCACTCCATACCATCTCTTCTGCAGGCCTATAGGCTTAGAGAAGGAATCCTTCAGCCTGGCTTTGGTTTGTAATTGATTCCAAAATAGCCCACTGTGGTGTGCAGTGCAATAGGGTGGAAACTGGAACAATCCATGAAGTGAGCCCACAACAGATCGAGGGTCCAAGGCCCTCTCAAGCACAGCCACTGCACAGGCTGGTGGCTTGTGTGCCTGCCATGTGGAGGCTTCCAGGCACAAAGTGGCTTCTATGACTACTTGGTATTATCATATCTTTTATATGCCAGCAGAATCTGATATCCTTTCACCCTATGAAAGGACAAAATTAGAGCAAAGAATCAACTGCTTCCGTTTGGAACCTCCCAAGATAGAGGGATTCCGGGTCATTCCTATGCTCGCTGGGGGACCAAGGCCCTGAGGAATCAGGACTTCACAAGCTTCATGTCAAGTCAGGTATATAGAGGCCACTGGATAGCAATGACACAGCAGTTAGGATGTCTGATCCAAAATCTCATGGAACTGTTACCCTAAATACAGTAGGTTTGATCATTCTTGTCCACACAGGCATAACTGGTGCTCAGCAGGAGAAACACACCATGATGAAAAAGATCCCAGGGGAAGACTGTCTCTTCTGCTGTCACAACACAACCACAGCCACACAGATGGCTGTGAGCTTCACATGGGAAGCTGAAGACTTGAAACCCAACCTTGGGAAGTCTGGATCCAAAAGGAAGAATGTCAAGTGTCTGAATGAGAGACCCGCTTTTGTTGACATTGTAATATTATATTTTGAAATTTTCCCCAGTGCCATTATTTTGGGGGGATGTATTTTTTTAAGTTGTAGATGGACACAATACTTCTATTTTATTTATTTTTATGTGGTGCTGAGGATGGAACCCAGTGCCTCATGCGTGCTAGGCAAGCACTCTACCACCAAGCCACAACCGCAACCCTGAGGGGTCTATTCTTAAGTTTTGATTTATATGTTTATACCTTTTCTCCCAAAGGGATTTTCACAAATCCTAAGAACATCTCCCTGAGGCAGATGAGAAGCGTTGTTGCCATTTCGCAGAGAGTGAGAGGCAGTGGGTGAGGCCAGACCTATTGGCTCACTAAATGCAGGTGAAGGGGGAGGAGCAGAGGGGACACAGGAAACTCACCAGGGCCAAGGAAAAGCACCAAAGCCTCTGCTCATGAGCAGTCAGAACACAGATAGGAGAGACTAAAGGTGAGATGGGGAACATGGCCTCTCCCCTGGCCCTGGTCTAGAAGCCATTCTGCCTACTAGGTCAACTCTGGGGAAAAAAAGAAAAAGCAAGCCACACAAAGATGGCTTCCTCACATCGCGAACACCACCACCGTGACATGCTGGTGGATCTACAGATAGATATGACCATTTGGGAGACGATTCTGCAGTGCCCACCAAAATGTAAATACGTGTTTCTTTGGACTCCGCGATTCTTGTACAGACTCGCTTAGCACTATACTCACTTCAGGGCAGAATACTCCTGGAAGCATTTTTATTTGTTGTAGCAACTTTTTTTTGCAGAAGCAAAACCTAGAAATCATCTAAACGCTCATCAATGAAAGAGTTGTGAAATAAATGATGGTGGAGATAAATCTGTGAGGTTGTTAAAAGGAATGGAATCAATCAACATGTAGAGATGTGGAAAGATAGTCGAGACTGTTCTGAAAATATATGTTCAATGCTAGTAAATCCTACTCTGCGACACCTGGGGTAATGCCACACGCTGTTAACAGCAGGCAAGGGTGCCTGGAGCAAAATGAAATCAATCTGGAGGAGGGGCGTTTGCAGAGGTCCTCAGGCACACGACACAGTGGGGATAAGATAGTCTTCTTGGGGTTTGGTTTGGACAGCTGGGATAAGACAAGGCAAAACTCAGCTACACAGTTTCAAATTATGAATGAATCATGGTCATAGCACACTCTTCACTGGCTCATGCACCTGCTATCATTTGGTTAGTTTTTTTTTTTTCGGTACCAGGGATTGAACCCAGGGATTGAACCACTGAGCCACATCCCCAGCTGTATTTTGTGTTTTATGTAGAGACAGGGTCTCACTGAGTTGCTTAGCACCTCGCCATTGCCCAGGCTGGCTTTGAACTCGTGATTCTCCTGTCTCAGCCTCCCTAAGTGCTGGGATTACAGGCGTGCACCACCGCACTCGGCTTATATTTTTCATATTATAATAAGCACACTCAAGCCTAGCCCCCCCCCCCAAAAAAATAAAAACGAGGAACTGGATAATACCCATCTCCTGGCCATATGGTCCCATATGGCCTGCAACCAGGCCATCCAAGTTCCTTATTCATCATGACCTGGCTTTACTTCATAAGCAGTCATATTAAATCCATGTGCCTTTTGGAAGTATATACATTTATTTTAGTTGGTTTTAATTATTTAAAAAGGGTTTCATGTTGTTTGTTATCTTTTGGGACCTACTTTTTTTGGGGAGGGAGGGTACCAAGGATTGAACACAGGGGTGCTTAACCACTGAGCCACATCCACAGCCCTTTTTTATATTTTATTCAGACAGGGTTTCTATAAGTTGCTTAGGGCCTCCCTAAGTTACCGAGGCTGGCTTTGAAATCAGAATCCTCCTGCCTCAGCCTCTCCAGCGGCTGGGATTACAGGTGTGTGCCCCCATACCAGGCTTTCTCACATTTTCTTAAAACCAGCTATTAAAGTAAATAAAATAGTTATTTCATCTTATTTTTCATTCAAAGCGAACTGAGCTTTACTCAGTTATTAATAAAGCAAATGAACTATACTCAGTCACAATGAGTAACACATAAATCATTTCCATCCTAGAAATTATTATTTTTGTTTTTTTGTTTTTTGGTACCAGGGATTTAACTCAGGGACACTCGACCACTGAGCCACATCCCCAGCCCTATTTTGTATTTTAATTAGAGACAGAGTCTTACTGAGTTGCTTAGCACCTCGCCATTGCTGAGGCTAACTTTGAACTCACGATCCTCTTGCCTCAGCCTCCAGAGCTGCTGGGATTACAGACAAGCACACCCAGCCAGGAAATTTATTTTGTTTTCAATTTTAAAATTTTTTGCATATGACAAAAAATATAACTTTGGGCTGTCTTGATCATATTGAAATTAATTCCTCATTAAAGCAAATATCTGCCCCATAAATGTTTACTAGTAAAACAGTGATTTAAACAGATGAAAACAAGGGGCTGGGATTGTAGCTCAGCGGTAGAGCGCTTGCCTCACATGCGTGAGGCCCTGGGTTCGATCCTCAGCACCACATACAAAGCAATAAAATAAAGACATTGTGTCCATCAACAACTAAAAAAAAATTATTAAAAAAAAAAAAAAAAAAAAACAGATGAAAACAAAATTGATTCACATCACACAAGTGTGGCATTGAAAGCAGACTGAGACATGTTAATTCTTTCTTTTATGTGTATGAAAAATTCAAGAAGGCAGTTTTTGCTTTGACTTTGCCATATTAGTACACTGCAGAAACTCAACCAGAAATTAACAAAACCAAAAGTAATTCTCCCTGTATATCTGCTAGCCATTTCTCTAGGCATGCACAGCAGCGCCCAGCCAGGTACTTCTTAACACATGTTAGGATTTATTGACTTTGTTGTGTGTTGTTTAGTTCATACATTTTGACTATTGCATAAAATTTATTCATCTAGTTTTCTGATATTTCCAGTCTTGCTACTTTAAACAATAGGTTCAATCATTCTTGTACATATCTTTCAATGTTGTTGTGATGGTGATGATGATGTTAGTGGTGGTGATGATTTAAGAATCACTCCGGTTTATACCATGGTGTGAAACTGCTTAGCCACAGGTTTGTAAATATTCTACTTTAGGAAATAATGCCAATGAACTTTTGAACATGAGTTCAAAAAGCATACCAAATTATACTGCCACAAATGTATATAAGATATCCTTTAGATTCACATTCTCTCCAACATTTGGTATTGTCAGATGTGTTAGCTTTCTGTTACTATAACAAATACTTGAGATATATAAATTTATAAGAAAAAAAGGTTTATTTTGGCTCACAGTTTT
>PVHX01011230.1:0-65419 GCA_004024805.1 Geosciurus inauris
ACTTAAGGAAATACTGCCCCAAGGAGCAAACACTTGCTTCTTGGAGATTTTGCAGCCCAAAGGGAGACGAGTTTTCGTGATGAGACGGAGGTTTCAGACTTGGCGGCCTATGTAATCAAACTGGTCAGGACAAAAGCACCTGTGGTTAGCACAAGATAGAACTACAGTGGTGTCCCTGAGGAATCACAAATGATCATTTTTTAATTATATCAGACCACAATTAACATAATTATACAATGAGGCCTACTTCTTGAAAACCAGAATCTATGAAAGTTTTGTCCTTACATGGGATAAATCTTTTTCTCAGCCGGTGTAATTTCCTATGACCGGGAAAATTGAATAACTGTATAGTTATAATATGCAAAACCTTAATTAGAACTCGGGAAGTAACTCTAAAATTAATTTAGTGAGCTTTTATTTTTGTGACTTTCCTTGTGGCATCTCTTCTCCGGGAAACACGTAGCTCCAAAAAGCAAAAGCTGGGGGGCAGATTTTTTTTTTTTATTGCAGTGTCTTTTTAACATGGAACTGTAAAACCGTTAAAACTGTCACGATTTTTTTTCTACTAGCAAAAATCTACAATTTATAGTAAAAATGCACTTTCTATTTTTATTTTTCATATTACTATAAAAGTCAACTTTTTAAAAAAATCAGTAGAAGGAAATTATAAAGAATCTCACAGTTTGTTGTTAGATTTGATCTTTTTTTTTTTTTTGGTAAAACTTCACAAGATTCTGATTAACTTTTTTTCAATGGTGGTTTTTCCATATCAGCAAATGTTTAGCCTCTGTGCTATTAAGTTTGAATATAGCTAATATTTTTCTCTTAAAAACAGTTGTTTTATTACTCTAGCTAATATTGCTCTCTATAAAATTATTCTATTTAAATTATTAGGATGATTCTAGAAATCTATAATTAGAAAATAAAACTGCTAATATTTGTAAATTCTCTAATAATGTATTTCTATTTTAGAAATATAAAACATAATATTTGGCTACTTTAAATTAGAGAAAATATTCACTATCTAGTATGTCTAGTAGTATAAAATGTGAAAATAGAAAACTAAGTTTGTTGAAAGTAACCACTTATTTCTTGATATTTAGTTATAAACCAGTTGTCAGGAACTATGTGTAATGGTGCTTAGGAGTTCATTCACTGTGTGAAAGGCCCAACTTTCAGCAAGTATCTGATGATAGAGCACATGGCTTATGTAAAATAGAATATATGTCTTGAAAAAATGCATACTTTTTCAATATTCTATGTGAAATTATACACATAATGTAAACATCTATGGCATTAATTATGAGTGATATGTAGTTAAATATTTCACCCATAGTTATATTGATTTAGGAATATATATATGGTGCTAATTATGTTGAGACTCAATTCCTTGAGAGGTACAAGTTGTTAAAAATCACTTGCATGATTATTTAATGTCAATACAAATATGCCATTATTTTAACATATTTTAAACTTATTTGCCAATATGTTTATTATTTTATTTATATATGACTGGAAATATGTGCAATAAAATTTCACATTGGGCAGGAATGTAGTTCAGTTACAGCACATACTTAGCATGCAGGAGACCCTGAATTGGATCAATAGCAACATGCACACTACTGTCTACATAACTAATTTCTTATCTACCTATACCTGATTAATTACATTACTGACTTATTACTTCTATTTTGATGTGCTTACAAAATTGTAATTTTCATTATGAAGTTAAATATTCATTTTTTCATAGCTGTTAAGGAACACTCCGGGTGTTTTTGTTTTTAACAACGTGGAGTCCTCTCATAGTAAGCACTGTACATAAACCATTATTCTCCTGTGATCAATTATGATCCCAATTGGTATTGTGTTCTAAATGAACAACAGGTCTTTTAGAAACTCAAACTTTATGTTCATTTTACTCCTTTTTGAAGACTCTTGAATTAAAAAAAATTATTGTCATTCTAAGATAGAAATAAAATAGTCTACTGCTGTTTGTTTCCTTATTTTACAAGCCTGCTATAGCATGCTAGTTCATGACTAGTAACCCCTGCGATGGAGTTAAGCTCAGCCATTTTCCTAACATTAGAATAATTCCTGTTAGAAAAGTGATACAAATCATCTGAGAAAAAAAATACTTTCTTATTGCAAAATTGAACATTTGGCCTAGTATTTTCTCTTCTAAAACTTCCAGTCAGCTGGGTATGGTGCAGGTCTGTAATCAGAGCGTCTCAGGAGACGGAGGCAGGAGGATCACAAGTTCAAAGTCAGCCTGGGCAACATAGCCATAACCTACCCCAAAATAAAATAGAAATGGCTGGGGATGTGAAATGCTTACCTAGCATGTTTTAGGCTCTGGGCTCAGTCCCTAGCACACCAAAACAATGTTTCAGTCCTTTTTGAGAAACATAAAAATCTCACTTGTTCCCTCCATATTAAGACACGCTTTGCCAAACTGAAACTGAAGCTCCACAGTTTAACATCCTAGACCCTCTTTCAGCTGTAAAAGCCAGCCTGATAAAAAGGTTCTGTGGTGCTGTATTTCTGCAGTTTAAATTATGCAAACACAGACGTTCTTTCATTTTCTAAATGCAAAATTATAATATTGAATTTTTCTCTAAATTTGGACATACATAATCACTAATAATTGCCTCTATTTGTCACTTAATGAGATTAATGCACTTCCTTAAATACTTGACAGGCTAATAATAATAATAATACAATGTTATAGTAATATATATCAAAAGCTTTAAAACTACTCACACTTTTATTCAGTTATTCTGTATCTAGGCATTATCTAAGGAAAGAAAGACTCAGATAAAGAGCAACACAGTGGCCTGTGCGCTCCTGTAATCCCAGCTATTCCCAAATTACTGCAGAGGCTGAGGCAAGAGAGTATCAAGTTCAAGGCTATCCTGGGCCACTTAGCAAGATCTTGTCTCAAAAAATAAAAATAAAAAATTTTGCCTAGCATGTGCAAGGCCCAGTACTATATAAAAGAAAAAAGTTCAATTTCCAGTACTGTAAAAAAGGAAACAAGAACAACAAAAAAGTCAACACAAATGGACAGATAGCTGCAAGAAATTGAAAATTGCCTAAAACTCTAGCAATAAAGTGTTCAACTACAAATCAACTATACTCTGGGATATTAGAGAATTGTTTTTGCAGAATATTTAATAGAATATAAAATGATGATATTAAAATGTTAGGTAATTTTTAAAGATTTAAAACAATTATTACTTTCTTTGTCTCTCCCCCTTCCCCTCTCCCATTTCCTCTTCCTTCTCTTTCTCCTCCTCCTCCTCCTTTTTCTCGTTCTCCTTCTCCTTTTTCTTCTCTCTCTCCTTATATTTATCATGGTTTCCTCAGAATGGGGAGGATTTGGGGTGATATTTAACTCTTTCGTTATACTTTTGAGTTTTCCAAAGTGGGTCATTATCAGTAAATATACATTATTTTCAAAGCTTTTGACATTGCAAAAAAAATCGTACATTATGGATGAACTGAGCTTAATTAGACGGGTGAAGAGGGAGAAAAGCCAGGAACTGAGTTGTGAAAGTAGGGTGTAATGAAGGTGACTGTATATTTGAGAGGAAGGCGTGAGAGGCCTGTGTAGTACCAAGGCACAGCTGTCTACCTGTTGCCGAGGCTCTTGGGTGTTAGGTCCAGGTCACAGCCATCTCGCTCTCCTGAAGATCCCTTCGCTCTGCTCTTCACGCCCCACCCCACCCAACACTCACATTCGCCTTTAACTTCAGGTCGTGCTCACAGCTCAGCGGGGCTAAACTGGGGTTACAGGAAGCGAAAGACGTGAGCCAAGTCTGCTCAGATCATGCTTCTCTAGTCCCACAGCTCCAACCACCCTCCTAGACCCATACCTTCCGACCCTCAATTCTTAAAGACACTTCTGATGGCAGGGATTTAACTGGCAGCAGGAGCAGGACCACCAGCGAGTTTACACCCTTGATCCTCTTACAGTCTCACTACAAATACGCACCCCTTTCATGTTTAGCCTTACCTGGGCCCTGCCTCTCCACTGTTTAAGCAGGTAAGATTTGGTCAGAGTAACATTAGCTGCAGGCAGGGGTTAGACGTGGAGCAGGATGGAGTCTTCTTTGGGCGGGGAAGGAGATGGGAGCAGGCATAGTCTGCGTGCACCCAGAGGATTCGTGAATGAGGCAGGGTACCACAGAAGGCACCTCCCCAGTTTGGACCTGGTGAGGCCTTTTTTTTTTTTTTCTTTTTAAGGGGTGAGTGTGGACTGAGTTATATTCACCAGGGGGTATCTCAGGTAAAGAATACTTCCAAGACTCAGTGGCCAACGGTTCCTTCCAGGATGGCGCCCCAAGGCCTCGCTTATCCACTCTCTGCTTTTCTGCCTGGATGTGCAGGATGATGTGGTGAGTGGCCCAATAGTATTTCCAGTGAGGGTGTCTCTCAACTTTTGTTTTTATATTACACCTTCTTACATTGCAAATTTAGCCCTCAGTTACAGCATCAAAATAAATCATTGCAGGACACGATCCCAGCTAATCTGGGCCTGAGGCAGGAGGAGCGCAAATTCGAGGGCAGTCTCCGCAACTCTGCGAGATCCTTCTTCAAAATAAAAAGGGATTCGGATGTAACTCAGAGATAGAGCACCCTTGGTTTCAATCCCCAGTACAGAGAGAGAGAAGAAAGAATTGTTAATTATAATGGGTGTGGGGGGGGTAGCTATTAAAACAACACCCACTTCTATGACAATAAACCAACCAATGGATAAATACCTTGGGAATAAATTAAGTTTTTGTTCAGTAGGGGAAAGAAGTTTCTTTTAAATGTTCTGATCACTCTAGAATATACCCACCAAGCTGGGTGGGCATGGTGGCACACACTTGTAATTCCAGAGATTCTGGAGTCTGAGGCAGGAAGATCAAAAGTTCCAGACCAGCCTCAGCAACTTAGCAAGGTCCTAAGTAGATAAAAAAATAAAAAGGGCTGGGATGTAGCACAGTGGTAAAGTACCCCTGGGTTCAATCCCTCATACAAAAACAAAACCCCCAGCAAGCTTTATTTTTTTATTATTAGTAACATATTGGCTTTCTTTATGAAAACAAAGCATTTGATCACAAAGTACTTTAACATTTTTCTTTAAGATTTTCAGTTTTCTCTTTCACCTTCAGAACAAAATATCATAAATTATTTAAATGATACGAGGCTAATAGGAAGAATTAAAGGAGAAGGGTTTTGTAGAGATTCAGAATTATGTGAACAAAGATATGTAATCTCTTAGGCAAAATAAAATTAATACAGGTGTACAGAGTAATATAAATAAAATGTCTTGCTGGGCATGGTGGTGCAGGCCTTTAATCAACTACTCTGGAGTCTGAAGCAAGAGGATCACAAATTGGAGGCCAGCCTGGGCAACTTAGGGAGACCCCCACATCTCAAAATGAAAAGGGCAGGACTAAGCATGTGGCTGAGTACTTGCCTAGTGAGTGAGACTTTGGGTTCCATCTTCAATACCAAAAAACAAAGACAAAAAAAAAAAAAAAAAAACCAAATGTCTTTTCTTTCTTAATTGAAAGATTCAAGTAAGTAGAAGCCAAAGAAGTATGGCAAAAATCATCAGCATCATTACTTGGGCTGCATATCTCAAGGGCTAATTTTCAGAAAATTTAATTCCACAGATTTGCTTTTGGTAACAGGAACTTGAATTTTAAATGAACACCTGAGGATTCAGTTGCCTACTGAAAGAAAATTTGAAAAAATATGTCCAACATTGCTTTTCTTAAAATTCATTGTTGCTTATTAATTTTTAAATCGAGGTCCAGGCTTGTAAGTAAGATTTAAAATTTTAGAGGCAGTAAGTTAAATTTTGCATTCCAGGAAGGAGAGTCTGAATAATAAGAAGAAACTATTTTGCCAAATGGAAGAGAAAACCCTGTTATTAAGTAGTCCATCTAAAATGGAAAAGGTTGTGTCCTAGATGACAGATTTTTGCAATCAGAATTTATTTTGGGGGGAAGAACATAACAGGATATATTGGTCTTTTAAAGTCACAGCCCCCAAAAGAAAATTTTCACATAGGACATTTACAATATCTTTTTAAAATATTATATATACTTAACTTTTGTTTGTACAGGAAGAATGAATCTTGTCCCCCCCATCTCCATGTATATAGCATAAGTGTTTTTTCATTTTATTTTGTTATCTAAATCAGATTTGTAATAAACATAACAACCTAAAATGATATAGGATAAACAACAAAGAAGATGTGTTCCACAGGTTTAAATTTTGTTTATTTAAGATCAAGACAAGCTTGTAGTAAAATGTCACTATAACAGAATAAAGCACTTATGAAAAAAATGATGGGTTTTTGTGTGTCTGTAAAAGCACAGTGACAAGGGGGGAAACAAATGAATAATTTAAGCTTTAAGATGTTGTGCAGTTATAAGAAAACCTAAAATATGATGTCTTCCAAATTATAATCATAGTTTTTCTACTTTCAAGCTACCAAATGTCTAATATTACACCAATAACTTTGGTGATGTGTTAAGAAAAAGCTTATGTTTTGCTTTCTTTTCTCGAGTGCCACCATTTTCTTGCTCTGACTCTCTTAGGCTGCCAGATCATCTGACTCAGCAATTGTTTAACTCTTTCACCCAATTTAAAGAAACAGCAGCTATCCACATCACAGTGACTCCCCCAAATTGAAAATCTTTCCCACTCTGTAGAAAAAGGTATTCTCTTTTAACTTTGAAATATCTAAATGCCCATATAACATGAGACACTTTGAATTTTACTTCCTGCAGTTTACATGCTGAACAGTTGAAGTTGAATATATTTCATGTAACATTTGATTTTAAAAAGAAGCTTATTGAAATTTTCTTCCAAAAGTATGTGATCAAGTTCTCTTTCCCCTTAAAAATAATTAGGAGCTTAATAGTCACAGAGTACTTCAATTTTCATTATCTAATTTAATTATTACAGTATCATATATATATGTGTGCATGCATATATATTTGGTTATCTCTGGTGATATATATATACACACACACAAATATATATATATATTTGTGTTTGTATGTATGGGTGTATATATATCTATACACACACGCCGTTTCATGTATACATATATACATGGTTTCAGTTCCATCTCTTCTAGTTAGTTGCTGTTCTGTGAATTGTTTAACCCCCTTTAGCCTTTCATATATTCAATATCAGCTACATATTTCTCAGTAAATATTTATTGACTGAGTGAATGAAAAAGTTCTGAAAAATAAGGGAACATAATAATAACTGAAGTCCTTATGAGCTCCAAAATGCATTGAATATTCCAAAATTAATTGAAACCTCTTATAATTATAAATTACTTTTTTCCTACTTTGATTTAAAATTAACAAATGAGAAAACTGCACTAGTATAGGACCACCTGAGGCATGCAGTAGAAAAATCATTTTGGGGGGGCATTCACATAATCTGTGATCATCCATTTCCTTTATTAACTGGTTGTTGTAGTTCCAGGACTAGTGCCACAAACTCTCAGTGCTTCTATTTTCTCATCTGTAAATCTGAGACAGTAACCTAACCTACCATATTTATGTAATAAGAACTAAATAGTATTTGTAGAGATGATTGTAAGCTTTCAAATAGCACACATCTGTCAGTCGTTGTTAAAGTGCCTAACTAAATCATGCTCTTAAGGAAGTACATGCAGTGGGTGGGGAGTGGGGGACAGAAGTTTATTGGATTAAACAAAGGGGAATGAAGGGAGGGGAGAGGGGAAGGGATTAACAAAGACAGTAGAATGAATCAGACATAACTTCCCTATGTTCTTGTATGGTGAAACTCCACATCATGTACAACTACAAGAATGGGATCCTAATTAGAATAAGTTATACTCTATGCATGTATAATATGTCAAAATACACTGTACTGTCATGTATATCTAAAAAGAACAAATTTTAGCTGGGCGGGGTGGCTCACGCTTGTAATGCCAGCACCTTGGGTGGCTGAGACAGGAGAATCATGAGTTCAAAGCCAGCCGACAGCCGCAGCAAGGGCGAGGCGCTAAGCAACTCAGTGAGACCCTGTCTCTACATAAAACACAAAATAGGGCTGGGGATGTGGCTTAGTGGTCCAGTGCCCCTGAGTTCAATCCCTGGTACCAAAATAAATAAATAAATTTAAAATAAATAAAAAGAACATTTTTAAAAAGTATATTGGCTTACTTTTACAGTAAAAACCTTCATCAGTTATTCAAAATAGCTCACAATTCCTGAACTTCATTTTAAAGAACATATACATCATAATAAAAATATTTTAAAATGCAAATGCCTCATACATTTCAAAGTGTTGCATAAAGTCAGTATAAATTTGCCTACTTTCTAATCCATACCTGTACAGAAGCCCCATACAAAGGCTTTTGGGTGTGCTTCTGCTTCATACTTAGATATTTGATATTTCATAAATCTCTATTTCCTAAGATAGAGAACCAAGCTAATTTTAAAAACAAAAAAATTATTAACCTGTCTTCAATATGTAAGAAAATTCAGTAACCCAGAATAATCATTTTTGAAGGAAGCATTAAGGCAATCAGATTCCTGATTCCTTCATAATGGTTGTCACCATCTGAATATCTGCAGCAACAGTTTTGGCCAGAACAATTGTCTAAAAGCTCTTTAGTATAAAAAAGTATGTTGTGGGAGGGTGGAAGGAAGAGGGACAGGGACATTAAAGTCATCCTCAAATTGGTCACAATGTCTAGAAGATAACCTATTATTTTTTGAATAATTTAATAATACTTTGAAGAAGTTATTTAGAAATAGGATGCCAAAGAGATAAAATATGCTAAATGTTATTCTTCATCTCTGTTGGGTATTCAAAGGGAAACACATTTTTTAAGGAAAATCTATACCATGAAAGAAGAAAGAGGGAGGTTGGTAATAAAGATTTAGAGAAGTAAATCTTTCTTTCAGTTGTTAAAGAAAGTAAACCTTTCTTTCAGTTGTTCACTTTTGTCCAATTTCTTCACCTTCCACCTGGAAAGCACTCTAAGGAGTGGTAGTTGGTGGCAATTAATGGGGAGAAAACATTGAACATAATGATATACTCCAGAGTTGCTTCCTATAATTTAATGTTTTTTTTTTTATTTCTTTTGTTACAACACAGGCAACTTTGTCAGTAAGATGCTGTTCTCAGAAGGTCAGAATTCAAAGGAGGGAGAATTATACCTTTTCAAAGGGAGTTTCTTTGTTGAACCCACAGACACCTGCCAAAAATGTATAGTAATGAATGAAAAATACCCAAGAGGAAATTGACTGTGATGGCCTACATGAATAACATGTTAGTAAATGTCATATGAATTCTCAATATAACAAGTTCCATTTATTGAGGGCCTACTGTGTGCTCATATTTTTATATATTTTATGTTCTTTATTACCCATAATAACCTTGTGAAATACCTTGTGTCTCCCTTACTTAGTAAGGTGAAGAAACAGAACTTAGAAAGTTTACATAATTTATTTGAACCTGATGTAAAGAAACCAAGGCCTAGAAAGTTTACATAATTTATTTAAGCCCACAGTGCTGGCAAATGAGGGGTTAGATCTCTGAGTTCTCTGACTAGAATCATCCCAATTCCCTGCACTATACTTGTGTACCCTTCACAATTGTGATTGTTTTAGTCAGCTTTTTAGTTGCTGTGACTGAAGGACCAGACCAGAACAATTTTATTTGAGGGCTCATGGTTTCAGAGGTCTTGGGCCATAGAAGGCTGTCTCCATTGCTCATGGATTGAATTGAGGCAGAACATCATGGCAGAAGAGTGTGGCAGAGGGAAGCAGCTGACATGATGATCAGGAAACACACACACACACACAGAGAGAGAGAGAGAGAGAGAGAGACTCCATTCGCCAGATATAAAATATATACCCCATAGCTACACACCCAATGAACCACTTCCTCCAGCTACATCCCATCTGCCTTCAATTACCATTCAGTTGATCCCATCAGGGATCAATTCACTGATTGGGTTAATGCTATAAACAATCATTTCTCCTCCAAACTTTCTTGTATTGTCTTACACTTGAGCTTTTGGGGGACACCTCACATCCAAATGAAAACATTCAGCCCCTGGCCCCCAAAAGCTCACACTCATCTGACAACGCAAATACATTTAGTCCATTCTCAAGAGTCCCCATAGTCTCAACAGTTCTGAGATTGCTCAATGTACAAGTCCAAAGTCTTCTCTGAGGCTCAGGGTAATCTCACATTGTGAGCTTCTATAAAACTAAAAGTAATTTACAAATATCCAATATATAAAGGAACTCAGTGAACATTTCTGTTTATAAAAATAGGGGCATAGAAAGAAGGGATGGGACCAAAGCAAGATCAAAATCCAGCTGGACAAATAGGACCTAAAGTTCTGTCTGGAGCACATGGCGTGATGTCCTTTCCAAAGGGCTTGTGTAGTTCCATCCTTGTGTTCTTCTTTGTTGCAGCCCAAGTAGCCTTTCTGTTAGCTTATCTCTGCTCAACTCCTATAGCTTTCCGAGGACAATGCCCCCACTCTGTTGGCATTTCTTAATCTCTGAGATGTCCACTGCAGCTTAGGCTTCCTCCTCACATCTCCATACTTTGACTTCTGGCGGGGGAGGTGCTCACAGGCACTCCAACCCTGTTGCACCTGCCCTTTGCAGGGCCTCCCAGACCTTCCTTTGAAATCTTGGTGGAAGCCTCCATGAACCCCTAACCAGCACCACAAGGTTGACACCAAGGTCTGCCACCATCTAGAGCAGTAGCCAAGGCTCCAGAGACCCTGGCTATAGCAGCCTCTAAGTGTTTGAGTGGTTGGGCACATTGAAAAAAACTTCCTAGACCCCCTTGTGCAAGAAGGGTGCCCCACTGGTCTCTTCTCAAGAGAACTGTCACTTTTACTTCCTTTAGCTTGAGATGAGTTTGGTCTTGCCAGCTTCTGAGATGGCATCAAACCATCTTTCTTATTGTCCCTGGCAAAGTCTTTAGCATTTCTTTAGTGGTAGTAATGTCTTTAGCAATTGCAACTTCCTTAGCACTAGTTTTATTCTGGCTTTTCAAGTCCATGTTTTCCAAATCTTTCTGCTCCTGATTATTACAATAAATTTGGCTAAAGGCTGCCAGCAACATCCATGACACTTCCTGAATGCTCTGCTGCCTAGAAATTTCTTCTGCCAGATTATAAAAACTCCATTGATTTTAAAATCAGCCTCGGAAAGTCTCAGGACACGGGCAAAATGCAGACAACTTGTTAGCCATAACACAACAGAAATGGCCTCTAGTCCAATCACCAATAGTGTCTTCCTTTTCCTCTAAACCCTCTTGAGCCCTGTCTTCACTGTCCATAATCCTAGGCATTCTGGTCTTCTGAGTATCCATCAGAATGGGCCATTAAGCTCCGCTTACAACAATCTGAAGCATTTCTAGCTTGCACTGCTAAGTATGTCAAAATTCCTCCCACCAATTCCAAAAAGCTCAAAAAGCTTCTGAACCACATAGTCAGGTTAGTCACATCAAAAACCCCACTCTCAATACCATTCTGTTTTAGTCAGCTTTTTATGTGCTGTGCCTAAAGGACCAGACCAGAACAATTGTAGAGGAGGAAAAGTTTATTTAAGGGCTCAGGGTTTCAGGGGTCTTAGGCCATAGAAGGCTGGCTCCATTCCTCAGGGACTGAAGTGAGGCAGAACATCATGGCAGAAGAGTGTGGCAGAGGGAAGTAGATGACATGATGATCAGGAAACAGAGAGACTCCACTCACCAGATACAAAATATATACCCTTATAGCCACGCCCCCAATGAACAACTTCCTCCAGACACACCCCATCTGCCTCCAATTACCACCCAGTTAATCCCATCGAGGATTAATTCACTGATTGGGCTAAGGCTATAACCCAATCATTTCTCCACCAAATCTTGTATTATCTCACATGTGAGCTTTTGGGGGACATCTCACATCCAAACCATAACAGTGATTAAAGATATGCATGGCATTCCTAACACCCATATCCCTCCAAGTCAAAGTAAGTAGCTGTGGCCACAGGAAGAATACAGAAAGAGGAACCAAGTTCAAGATCTGCAGAAAACATTCATTAACTGGGTAACCGTGGCAGTGTATCACCCTCCATTTTGTTGGCTGTAAATCAAAGGGATGGCTCTTTGAAAAGCAGTTTTGCAATATGGTGTCAAGAGTCATATCTAGGGCTGGAGGATGTAGCTCAGTAATGGAGCAATTGGCTAGTATTCATGTAGTGTTCTTAGAGAAGTTTGGAAAATGCTCTAGTGATAAGTGAAAGGAAAAGTTTCTTTTGATATTATAGTACAATATTCACAAGGTAAAGATTGAGCAAAGAAAAAGGAAGAAAGTATCTCAAAATGTTAACAGTTGCTGGGCAGAGTGAAGCACATCTGTAATACCAGCAACTCCAGAGGCTGAAGAAAGAGGATCACAATTTTGAGGCCAGTCTGGGCAACCATGTTTCAAAATAAAAAATAAAAAGGGCTGGAGTTGTAGCTCAATGGTAGAGTGTCCTGTATAAAATCATCAGTATCATCTCCTGCAAAAAATGTTAACAGTTATTGCTTCTGTGTAGTGTATTTTCATTTAATTTAGGCAGTTCATTCCTAAATTTTTAAAAACATGTGAGCTATAACCAGAGAAAACTCATTCAAAAATGAGAGGATTCAATTAAATAACTTTGAGGGTTCTTGGAGATCCAACTTTCTATCACTAAATATTACCACTGAAAACTACAATAGAAGTATCATAATTCCTAAAGTAGAGACCCTGTCACGTTGGTTCAGCTTTTGCAACCTGTTTGAGAGTACAGACCTCAAAGAAAAGGAAGCACTACCTATTGCACACTATGTAAAGTGCAAATTAGTCAACAGAGAAACATCACAAGGAAGAGTGTGGACCTCTCAGAACTGGGAACCTTACCTTGAGTTTGAACACTATCTTCTTGTGCATCATTGCTTAAGCAATCTTGGCTTCTTTTTTTTTTTTTCTTTATGAAAGAAGGATAATACTTTCTATCTTATCCCATGGGACAGTTGTGGGATTAGAAATCATATATGTAAAACTGCTTAATGCTTGTCACATCATTGGGGTTTACTATACGATAGTCATAATGGTTTTCCTGGCAACTTTGAATGAATTTCTCATTGACTGTTTTCAGTCTGTCTGACTTTCCCCTAATTATGTCTTATTACTTATTTTGTTCTTCAGGATGAACATATTTATCAATATCAGTACACATAGGCAACACACACATATATATTCACACATGCATACATACTGTCTTAATTTAGTTTTTTAGCTGGTCAAACAGCTATAAATAATTCATCATATGAAATTTCTTAACAAAAAAGTATATAAAATAGTTGTTAGGGAGTGATTATTTTCATGAACTACAGAGATTTCTCATTTCATATGAGTCCACTCTGAAGATTATTTATATATATATATATATATATATATATATATATATATATATATATATATAAATTTTTTTGGTACTGGGGATTGAACTCAGGGGTACTCGACCACTGAGCGGCAACCCCAGCCCTATTTTGCGTTTTATGTAGATACAGGGTCTCACTAAGTTGCTGAGGCTGGCTTTGAACTCGTGATTCTCCTGTCTCAGCCAAAGTGCTGGGATTACAGGTGTGTATCACCGTGCCTGGCTCTAAAGATATTTTTAATAGTGAATTATTTATATAGAAGTTAAAATCACATTTGTTTTACACACAAATTTTTAAAAAGCATCTGGTTTATAACATGTAATACACTTCTAAGTTTTCCTCAAAATTATCTTGGTAAAATGATGATAGGTATTGCAGATTTTTTTTCTAATACTAGAAATTGAATCCAGTATGTCATGAGTGATAGGCAAATACTATAAAAGGTACATCCACAATACCTTTTGTTTTATTCTGAGACATAGTTTTGCTAAATTTGTCAGGCTAGCCTTGGATTTATAATCCTTCTGTCTCAACTTCCCAAGTAATAGGGATTACAGTCATATACCATCACACCAAGCTGATGGGTACTATAGATTTTATGCCTAATTAACACTTTGGAAATGAAGATTGAAAATTTATGACTTACCTATAATTATGCATCAAGTCTGTAATAAATTAAGACATTTAGAGTTTTGTGCTCCTTGTTATAGTCCTGCTTGAGCAGGAAAATAAATTTTATGATCATTCTGAAAAAGAAGAGGTAGCATAGAAGACTTAAAAGAGTACCTTCCAGAGATGTTTAGGAGCCTGCTCTGTTTCACAGAGATCTTCCTTTCATACTAAAGCCATAATATCTCCTTGATGCAAATAAACAAATTCCTTGCCACTTTTCAATTTAGAAAGTGCTTCTTTCCCATTTAAAATATTCTCATCACTCAAATTGGACGCTTAGTGCTCAGAATTCTTACTCAGGGACACCTTGAGGAACCCTTTTCTTGCTGGAGTCAAACAACCATCTTTAAGGCACACTTGCAGAAGAGTACATTGAAAAAAAAAGTGTTACTTTCAAAGTAACAAAATATATGGTAGTTTTACTGAGGACCCTTGTTTTTTTACATTATTGCCTTTCTAAACTAAAGGGTGCATGGGATTATTCTTCCATTTCTATTATCTTTGAATAATTCTCCACTGCACCCAGTATCTTATCCTAGAGCTTATCTATGCTGGCTTAACACAGCTATGCCTAGAAGCTCCATTACAGCATGTATACCTTGCCCTGTAAGTTATTTTCTAAGGAACTCTTCTTCATTGTGAGATCCTTTTCAGATCCTGAAATGAATGAATGAATTAATTATATACACACATTTATTCCTGACAGCCAGATTTGAAGTATCAGTTATCAGAATGCATCATACCAGTCTACTTTCTCCTATTAATGTAGACCTTTTTGTACATAGTCTTGGACAATCACAGCCAAACTGGAAAGCGTAGTCCACATATAATGTCCCACTGCCTTGCCTGGATTTCCTTCTGACTCTCTGAGCTGTCTTTTTTAGGCTACTCATCCAGAAGTTGATTTTTACAGCTTTTTCAGCTTTTTTTTTTTTACTTTTTGTTGTGCTAGGGATTGAACCCAGGGCCTTGTGCATGTGAGGCAAGCACTCTACCAACTGAGCTATATCCCCAGCCCTGATTTTTACAGTTTCTTACCATGCTAGCGAATTACTTTCAGTTTTCCTAAACCTCTGTGCCCTTGCACATGCTCTCACCTCTACCTGGAATATATTTCTCTTTGTTTTCTATCTTCACCCTCCTGCACACCTTCCTCCAAGGCTGCAGCCAGCTCTCAGCATCCAGGAGGTTTGCTTCCTCTTCATTTTCTTGTGTCATCCTCTGCTTCCTTTTTCTGTTAGATAATCTTGCATGAGGCATACACTATTAATTACCATAATTGGACAAATGAGAAAGCTGAGGCCCAGAGACTGTTAACAAAGTTAGAAAATGGATATGTAGGAAACTCCAGAGTAGAACCAGGCAGTCCAACTCTACAGCCCTTTCCTTTAATCTACTCCCCCCCCCCATATACTTTATTCTTAGCCTTTGAATTTATTAGATGAACTAACAGGTGGTACTCTTCTTCAAAGACATCAGAATTTCATAGTATAGATGTTCAAAACTGCAAGGGGGCCTGTAATTGTAGCTCAGTGGTACAGAACTTGCCTAGCATGTGTGAAGCACTGGGTTTGATCCTTAGCACCACCTAAAAATAAATAAAGGCATTGTGTTCATGTACAGCTAAAAAAATTAAAAAAAAAACTGCAAAGGCAGCACAGATCTTTTAAAAAAGGCCCATAGCATTCTCACAGAAAAAGAAAAGCAAGTATGAGCATAATAATAACAATAATCAACAAAATAGAATTTCATAAAGCTCTTTGACAAGCATTATCTTATTTTATGAACCCACAAATTATATTATGGTCCCATTTTACACATTTGAAATTTAAGGGATATAAATTTGAGGGATACTTAGATCTGGGCTTTATATTTTAGTTCATCTGGGGGTTGGACTCCAGTCTGAGCTAAGAGAGTTGAGTAAATTGGGAGTGTGGTAGATTTTTTTAAATGGAAGAGTTTTCACACTATTACTAACTATTCATAAAAGACTTAGCATAGATAATAGGGTCAACCTCCAGAACAAAAGAGCCATACCTAAAGATGCCATAATATTTTGAGAACTCTGCCCTCCCCCTTCTCCTTCTTTTCCTTCCTCTCCTCCTTCATTCTCCTTCCTCTACTCTGCTAGGCTTCTTTTAGCTACTCATTATTTACATTTGATTGACCTGATATGTTGCATGAGAGCTAAAAGAGTTCCTGGTGTAGGAATCAATAATTGAATTGCAGAGCAATCCCTGAGTTCCCTGAGTTTTATTCAGAAATACATGTGCAAATAAACACACCTTTTCAAAAATCATTAATTTTTTTTCTCTTTTAAAGGAGCCTACTCTTTCCACTCACCCCAAGATCAAGAACCATTACTGTAGTGATGAAAACAAATTCTGATATTGGTCTAAAACTGATATTCTGATATTACAAGACAAGTGTGTACCCTCCCTTTCGTCAACACAACTGCTACTTCTTCTTCCCCTATCATAAAATACCTTAAGCTAAACATTTTTATGTTTTTTATCCAGTTTGAATTTTTCACACCATTGCCACCCAGATACTTGAGAAATGCCTGAAGGAAAACAGATGGCACAGTAGTGTGTTGTGGGTTTTTATAACTGATTTGACATTCTGTCAATATATTATTTGATATTATTTTAAAGCTGCATGTTTTGCTGATGGAACAATTACCAAAAATATAAGGTATTCTGAGTCTGCAAGTGAAATCAATCAAGGATTGAAATGACTTGTATACAGAGCTGGGTTATTCAATAAACAGATTAAATATATGCTTGGGCATCAGCAAAGGTTGAGCAATCTAATTTTTAAAAATATATATTATAAAGTAACATATAATATAAACTTATTGCATTTCCTTTTTCTTGTTATACTCTTTAGTTCTGTTTAACTTTTCATCATATTATATGCATTATATAAGAATGGTAGAGGGGAGCCAAAATTTCAGTGGTTAAAGTCTTTATCTACTCTTTTATATATATTGATAACTGGATCCAAAGCATTTTCTTCTCTGTGCCTCACAAGATTGTATGTGGATCCTTCAAATGGACAATTTTATAGCTCATACTTATTAGCTTAGGATGTGCGACACTGTTTCTAATGCTCATATGTTTAACAATTCATCTAAACTCACATCTCTATAAAGCCAGGGACTACTCTTAGCTCCCTTTTTTATATCTAAGAAAAATTCAAGGTATGTTCAGTAGGAAGAACAGTATGGGAACCTGGAAGGAGATCCAGAAGTGGTCCTGGGACAGCATATGAGCCTGGTTTCTGAATCACTGTGTAACTTTGCCTGTAGAACGCCAAGCACTTTTCTCGTCTTGGAAGAATGACTTTGTAAGAACCGACTGAGTCCTCCCAATGACTCCCTCTCCCACTTTCCTAATTGCTTACAGGCAGAATTCTTCCTCATTGGCGTTAAATAGACCTCATCTTTTAAAAGCCAGCCCTTATACCACGCCTTGCCCAGCTGTGAGAAACACCTTCACCCAAATATCCATTTTAAATTGGGGAGAGGGTTGAAGGCTGGAGGGCAGGCGAACTTTCCAAAATGAATGCTTTGAGCTGGAATTTCTGGCATCCCAGCTCAGCGTGGACCTAGCACGAAAGAAAGTCGTGGGTTTGAACAGACAGGCGGCGTTAGTGTGTGCATGTCGGGGAAGTGTGTCATCTAAAACAAAGGAATAGTTCTGTCATTGCAGTCCTCAGTGGGGCTCTCACCACTCGAAGGGGATGGCTTTGGCATTTCTTCTTATTAACCCATTTCCCCTATCATCCCAGATGTGGGACACCTATAAAAACTTGAAAATAATACAATTATATTATAAGGATTATAACACATATAAGCTCTAGATTATTATTTCCAACCTATTTTAATGCACCTGTGGCAATTTCGTTGAAATGTTCGTAGAATTGAAAACTTGGAACTTAATGGGTTAAAAAAGAAGCAGTCTTTGCCTATGACATTCCCGGTCTTTTGGCAGTAAAGAATCCTGCCTAGCTTTCTAATGGCAGAGTGTTGCACTGGGGAAGAAGGAAACGGGAGAGAAATGTAGTCTTACCAGGGTGAACTAGCTCGGAAACCCACGTGCGCCTCTTTCAGGCGTCCGGAAGACGCAGCGGCGAGGAGGGGCTACCTGGGCGCCGCGGGGGAAGCAGGTGGGGAGGGAACCGGGGAGCTTTTCTCCCACCGCTTCCTTGGGCTCTAGGCTAGGACTCCTTTTGGCCAGTGCACTCTGGCTAGTCCAAGGGAACGGCGAATTCAAGGGTGTCACAGTCGCATTGCATTCAGGGTGAATGGCGCCTCCTGGGAGACAAGTGAACGGTGCCCTTCTGCAGTGGAAAACACGCTGCTCAAGCCGTAGACATAGTCCGGGGCCCTCTTTCTGCCCGCCTCTGAGGAAGAAAAAGGAGGGGCGGGCAGATCACCACAGGGCGGGGCGGGCAGCCAGCGCTAGACCCCAGCGGCGGGGGAAGGGAGCCAGACAGAGAGCTAGAGAACCGGAGCCGCATGGAACCCTCCGCGGACCGGCTGGCCAGCGCCGCAGCGCGGGGCCGCGACCAGGAGGTGCGGGCGCTGCTAGAGGCAGGCGCGCCGCCCAATGCCCCGAATCGGTACGGTCGGAGCCCGATTCAGGTAGGGAAGAGGGTCTGCAGTGGGAGAGGAGAATGGCGGGCAACTTCCGCGGACGAGGTTGGCAGTGGAATCTGAAATAGATAGCTCTTCGTTCAACGAAAAGGTGACGCTTCCTGGGAAATTTTTAGATAGGGTTTGGTATTGCAGCCTCCTCCGGGCGACGCCCTAGGGGCTCTGGAAAAGAAATGGGGAGGCCCACGAGTATAGATCTCCAGAATGCTGTGAAGAAGTGGGGGGGGGGGGCGGTGTTTGGGTGTTTATATTAGATGGAGATACAAATTTTTACAAATGTTTGTGATAAAAGCAAGTTTTAAAAGAATGTATTTTTAGAATGATTTGCTAGACCTGCTTAGTCTGGAACTCACAGGCACCTGAATCGTTTTCCTTGCTAAAGGGGATTTCGTTGAAAATCTACTACTGCACATGTTTGGAATAAATTATTAAAATCAAATTAAAATTAAAATCAAATAAGGTGTCTTCTAATATATTATACAACTGAAAGTTAAAATTATTCAGAAGCAACTACATTTTGTATTTATTTTAACTGAGTTGGGAGATATATACTTGATGTAGGAACTTAGAAACTAAAGACAAGTTATATGAAGATAAACGTTAGTGTGATCTGGCCTAAGATATCCATTTAGTTACCTACTATTTTGCTGTATTTAACTTCTTGATTTGATTTGAACTTATTACTGATAGAGTTTTCAATTCCTCATTGTTGAGAGACTTCTCATTTCTTCCCTTTGTGCTCCAGTTTTATGTTTGTGGGGGTGGATAGTGGATTTGTTCTTTCTTCTCTTCTCTTTTCTTTTCTTTACTTTTTGCTTTCAGAAACTTCCTAAATTTTAAGCTAAAAACTAATGCTGGCAGCCACCACCCTGGTTTTTATGCCAAGTGGTAACCATTATTTCTGATTCTAAAAAAGAAAATTTATATGAAACAAATGCACATTAAAAAAAATTCCTGCATAACAAGACAAAGGAAACTAACTCTACTTGGAACTTCACAAACTGCCCAAATGACTTCCTTCCCTGAAACTATGAAAAATAGAATAAATTTTATACATTTTAAAATATAAATATACAAATACAACCAAAATGCTCTAAAACTTGAAATTGTTTGCCATTTGAAGTGTGCAGACATTTTGAGGCTAGAGAGGTTGGGTTGTTGGCTGTGCAAGATAAATGTGAGTCCTTTAAAAATTATTTGTGCACATGAATAAGATCTCTGAAATTTTGACAGCTTAGAGAGTTTAACTTTGCAGTCCTAGAATATATTAGAAGACACTTTACTTGATTCGATTAAAAAAATAAAAAGAAAATTGGATAGTTTTGACTATTTAGTAAGGAGAAGAAAGGAGAAATGATTTTGAAGTAGAACCTTAACCAAATTGTTGCTAAGTAGAGAAATAATTTATAGAAAAATTTGAAGTACTAAAATCAAATTAATTTTTTATCAAATGGATTTAGGCACCCTCCAAATATTCCTCTTTTTTTTGCTTTCGGTTGCTATTATGATTTAGATATTCAAATGTGGGTCCCTTTTCATCTTTTTCAAACCATAAAATATGTGGAAAACATTTAAGACCAGTTTTATAACCAAGATGAAGGACTTCATCATATGATGATGTACACACAGACAGTGTACTGCAATGTATTTTCTTTCTTTCTGTAGCTATAATATAGATAACTTGTATTTTCTCCTTGTCTTTTTGCAAACTAAGTCAGTTTCACTTTCTTCCAAGATAGGATCCTGTAACCATGGTATAATTTATTATGGTTTCTTAGAAAAATTAATTCATGTCTCATTGATACAGAATGTAACTAAAATAAGTAATTCCTCTTTAGACACTCACTGTCCTGAGCTAATATAAGCAGATAATGGATATCCTAAAAAGAATTTTCTACCACCACCACCCACCATACAACACTCACATTATAAGGTTGCAGTGGTTGTAGACAACATTTTAAAATTCCTCTTTAGGAATGGCTTTATTTCTAAGATGATTTAGGAATCAAGAGTTCAGCATCTCCTTTTTTATGAACTCTCAAATTATAAAATTTGAAAGTGTTTTAGTTTCTTATTGCTACTATAACAAGTTGCCACAAATGTAATGGCTAAAACAAACATGAAATTGTCCTTTTATAGTTCTGGAGATCAAAAGCCCAAAATGGATCCACAGGACTTCTTTCTTTTGGGGGAAGCTCTCAGGAGAAATCTAGTTTCTTGCTTTTTCCAGCTTCTAGTGACTGTCAAGTTTCTTGGCCCATGGCCTCTGAATCTTCTCTTTTACTTCAGCTGCCCTGCTTATATCTTTGCATCGATCTTGACCCTATTGAAAGAACATTTGTGATTTCATTTGGCCCACACTAAAAATCCAGAATAATTTCCCTCAGGATCCTTAATATCAAATCTGGAGATTCTCTTTTGCCCTATAAAGTAACATATTCACAGCTTTTGAAGATTAGGACACTGACATCTGGGAGCATTATTATGTGGAGGGGCATCATTCAGCCTACCACAGGAAGGAATTTTAGGGTTAATTGAATAAGCCTTCTTATTTTATACTTAAAGAACCTGAAATTTAAAGCTGTGTGGTGGCACATGCCTATAACCCCAGCTATTCAAGGCCAACCTAGACAATTTAGGGAAGACTGTCTACAAATGAAAAATAAAGTGAACTGGGGGTGTAGCTTGGTGTTACAGCACTTGCCTAGCATGTACAAAGATCTGAGTTTGAGCCCAAGTACTGCATAAATAAATAAACAAATAAATAAATAAATAAAATTGAAGTTTAACATTCTGAGAAAATAAGATTCACGGAGTTTTGCAAGAATTAAAGTGTGTGTTTAAATTTTTCACTTTTAATAATTATCACATCTGAGCTTGAATATACAGCAGTGAACTACACAGTCTTTGAGCCTAGCATAATTTCATCTCTAAATGATAGGAAAAATACTGGAAATTATTCTGTAGTAAAAGCCAGTTTGCATTTCACCGTTTTGCTGTTGCCTGTGCCTCTGGTAGTGCCCTCTTTGTGGCTAGGGTCTGTGAAAGGTTGGAGAATATACTGGAGTTCGATGTGTACTGAAAAGTGGAATGGGTAGAGCTGGAGAAAGAAGTTGGTAACTGGAAGCAAATGAAGGGTAGACACTGCTGGCTTATACCCTTGACTGCATGGGATGGGGATGAAGCTTCATAAATAGGGTGTTTTTTCCCAACCAGTCCTGCCCATATCATTTAGCTCGCCCTAATCATCTCTCCACCTGCCTCTCCTCCCTTTTCTCTTCCTCTCCCAGGTTATGATGATGGGCAACACCCGCGTAGCCAGGATGCTACTGCTCCACGGCGCGGAGCCCAACTGCGCAGATCCAGTCACTCTCACCCAACCGGTGCACGACGCGGCCCGGGAGGGTTTCTTGGACACGCTGGTGGCGCTGCACCGGGCAGGCGCGCGGCTGGATGTGAGCGACATCTGGGGTCGCCTTCCGGTTGACCTCGCTGAGGAGCGGGGCCACCGCGAGGTCGTGCAGTATCTGCGCGCAGCGGCAGGGGACACCGAAAGCGGCAACCAAGCCCGCAGGGTCGGAGCAGAGGGTCCCCCAGGTGAGGACAGGTGGACAATAAGCACTTGAACCTGAGAGCCTCTGAAGCTCAGCGAGCTCATTATCAAAAGGGATATTTGAGCCTGGGAGAGCAAAGTCTCAGGTCTCACCTAGATTGACCCTTGTGACAATCTGTCTCGAAATGGAGCTGCCTCAGGAGCTGTAGAGAAGATATAATCCGAAATGGACTCGCACATGGGATGGAAACCCATCCCATAAATCTCCCTATTCACCACCCAAATACCCTCCCTGCAACTCAAGGCCTACCCAGCATAACATTGACCACTTAGAAGGCTACAGATTTAATATATCGGGATTCCTTTTTTTTTGGTACTGAGGATTGACCACTGAGCCACATCCCCAGCCCTATTTTGTTTTATGTAGAGACAGGATTCCTTTCCCAACTAGCTGGTGGCATACTCTCACCGAGCCTCAGTACTCCCCACAGCGGGGACACAATTTCCAAACTCAGATCTGGAGATCTGTCAGTTCCGCACTTCTGCATTTATACATGCAAATCTGGCTCTCTGCCTTATGCAGTGGAGTTTTCCAGAGCGCCTATAAGAATTTTTTTTTTTTTTTTTTTTTTTGGTACCAGGGATTGAACTCAGGGGCACCCCACCACTGAGCCACATGCCCAGCCCTATTTCTCACTGAGTTGCTCAGCACCTTGCCATTGCTGAGGCTGGCTTTGAACTCTTGATTCTCTTGTCTCAGCCTCCAAAGTGCTGGGATTACAGGCGTGAGCAACCGGGATCCTCTAAAAAATCTCGAGGGTACCAAATGGAGACCTTGAAGTCTGCACTCTTCTGAGAGGTTTCTGAAAGACTTCGCTGAGGGAGAAAGGGTATTGTCCTCCTTGCCTTGCCTTCCGCAAAGATTTTCTTTTTCCCATGGTCTCCCCTTCACTGTAAGGGACACTGTAGGACTGAAGGCCAATAGCAGCGCTGCTGCAGCGCAGAATAAGAAAGCGGAGGAGCCAAGGGGAGGAAGTAGGTTGTTTGGCAACCCTTTGTAACCAAACCTAAGATATTTAACCCAAGCACATGATTTTCTTTTTGCCTTTCTTTTTTTTGGGGGGAAGGGGTGTACCAGCCAGGGATTGAACTCAGGGGTATTCGACCACCGAGCCACATCTCCAGCCCTATTTTGTGTTTTATTTAGAGATGGGGTCTCACTGAGTTGCTTAGTGCCTCGCCATTGCGAGGCTGGCTTGGAACTCTCCATTCTCCTGTCTCAGCCTCCCAAAGTGCTGGGATAAAAGACGTGCGCCTATGCGCAGGCTCCAAGCACATGATTTACTTCCCTTTCCTTCCTTTCTTCTTCCCTCTCTTGTTGGTTAGTTCCTTCCCCCTCCCTCTTTCCTTCCCATTTTCTCCAACTCCTCCTCTTTAGGTACAGGGTATCCTAGATATCCTTGGGGGTTGTTCCAGGAACTTCCATGGATACCGATACCCTCGAATGTTCAAGTCCCTTACAATGAAATGGTATAGTATTTGAACATAACTCATGCCCCTCACCCATATATTTTATTTTGTGGTGCTGGGATGGAACCCAGGGCCTCACTCTTGCAAAGCAAGCCCTCTAAACCGGAGCTGTAAGCCCCTGTCCTCCACCTGTTTACTTTAAATCTCTAGATTGCTTATAATACCTATTGCAATGGAGATGCTATGTAGTTTTTATACTGTCTTGTTTAGAGAATAATGCCCCCCCCCAAAAGTCTGCACATGTTCAGTACACAAGCAACCATAGTAGACCTAACTACACTTTTTGCAGGGAATTAGTTGAATCCAGATAGGGAACCCCTGAATAAGGAGGACCGACTGTAATTCTTTTTTTTTTTTTTTTTTTGGTGTGTGTGCAATTGAAACAGGTCCTTGAGCGTCCTAGGCAAGCACTGTACCAATGAGTTACATCCTTAGCCCTGACTGGAATTTTTAAATGAAACATCCTCCCAACTGATCAGCCCCTTTTAGGTGCTGGGGACCTAAAGATAAACAATACCAAACTGGTCCAACCCTCATAAAGCTTACATTCTGGGAAATATTTTTCAACATTTGTCAAGCCATTGTGATGGAAAAGTGAATAGGAGAGACTAGTGGTAAGACAGCCTGCCTGATGAGAAGAAAGTAACCACAGGAAGGAAGAGTCTCAAGTGCAAAGACGGGGGCTCAAATGGTGGTGGACTTAGCGTGCTGGGCATGTATGTAAGAGAGAAGGGCAAAAGCTAGATTATTTAGGGATCTTGTAGATAAAAGAGTTCATTTAGTTCTAGAAACAACAGGAAACTTCCAGCAGGTTTGGAGGGAGAATGCAGGGACAGAAGCTATAGGACTGGAACTAGAGCTTCGCGCCCTGTCGATCGAGGGAGCGATGCTAGAACCTGAAATGCCCCATGGTCACTCGAACTTCCTGGCTCTCTCTGCAACCAAAGAAAAGTCTGGGGCGAGGAAGAGCTAGGCGACATCTTCACGCCTGGCTCCTGGTGTTGTGTGGGGCAAGGTTTTGGCATTCTTATATACTTACGGGCTGCGCGACTGCGCTCTCCCAGCCCTTGGCGAGCACGCAGACCCACAGTCCGTGCACTCCTGGATCGCGCAGGCTCCGGAGTGTGACGCAGGCTGACAGGTTTTAGAGCTATTAGGCAAACCCTGTGGCCAGGGTTGGTGAATATCAAGAGAAGGTATACTTGAAAGATGAAGCCATTTCGAGAAACTTGGTCATAACCGCGGGAATACCAGGTCTGGGCTGCGAGAGAGGTAGGAGGCAGGGACCGCAAGTGTTCCACTAGTTTCTAATGCTGATTTTTCTCTTTGTCCTCTACAGATAGCCCTGACTTAAAGAACCATTGAGGTCTGAGACACTTGGAGCCTCAATACACGAAGTTGGAAGAAAGCCCTACACTTTGTCCAATTTTCCCTTGCTTTCTTATTTCCAACTTTTTAATAAATACAGCTTTTTAAAAATGTGTACTGCTTCTTTACGTGGATCTGCCTTTCCTCTCCCCCCAAAATTTTCTTTCCTTTTACACTTGTATATCATTATAAGAGGTATTTTCTTTCAAAAAAAAAAATCCTGCCTTTTCGTGGGCTAGAGTTTTCATGAACACGTACCCAGGCCCTGAGGACATATCTGTGTGAGTACTTCCTTTTTCCACACGGCCTTCCGGGTCCTAATCAGACACTATTATCCCAAATGGCGTTGCTACCGTCATTTAGTAAACTGGGAAAGCTCAAAGGAGCTACTTTCCTTTTTTCAGATCAAACAGCTGGCAAATTGCAAAGAGAACGCTAGTTTTTAAAAGTTTTCATTCGCTCAGTTTTTTTATTCAGTCTATTTATGTAGGATCTATTATGGCACTGCGTCAGAGATATAGAAGGGATAGGGGACATTCGTATCAGTCGGCACACAAAATACATAACTAGAAAATTTGATTTCAATTTCACTTAATTGCAGAGAACATTGTGAGATTCACCATTGCCGTTAGGGAACGACACAGCCATGATTTGTGAGACATTACGATCTCAGAGATGATAAAACATCAAAATCCAGGGCTTAGGACGGATGAGATGTGGTTAAAACGAGGAAGGAAATTTCCAGGAAGACCTCAGATTGCAGGACTGTGGTACGCTCGACCTTCGATTATGATCTGCTTACCTCTCGAACCTCGTGCGATTTAGCGTACTTCGTTCAAGAGCCAAGTCGAATTTCTTCCCCAGCCTAGGATCCTGCCTCTGGTGCTTCCCAAAGTCCTAACACCGCTGGTCTTCCGTCCTGGTATCTGCGCGCTCTGGGACCCTGCCGGCAGCAGCTGGCAGGGTGTGGAAGTAGGGGTGAGGGCGCGGATGAGGTTGCCACTGACCTCTACCGAAAACTGCAACTCGTGTTTCTTCTCAAAGTGGGGATAGTACAGAGCAGTGGCACAGACTTCAGCTGTAGCCAGAAGTTAGTTACTCGTGTCCACGCAACTGCCTCATCTCAGGTTGGAGCACCATTGCTCCATTATTTTTTATTGAGGTGTAATTTACATAACATAAAATTAACAATTCAAAAATATACAGGTGTAGTACAATTAGGTGGGGTGGCACACGTTTGCAATTCTAGGTACTAAGGAAGTTGAGGCAGGAGAATCAGGAGTTCAAGGGCTGCTGGGCAACAAAGCAACACAGTAAGACCTTGTCTAAGTAAGTAAGTAAATAAATAGCCATTTAATTCCTTCAGTGTTGGGTGTCCATCAATCCATCACTCTTATCTACTCCCCAAAACATCTTCATAATCACCAAAGGCAATCCCACTAAGCAAACCCATTAAATCCTCCTTGCTCTGCCCTTGGTAGCTACAAACCTTATTTTGTCACTACAGATTTACCTATTTTGGATGTTTCATGTAAGTGTACTCATATACTCTGTGACCATTTGTGGCTAGCTTCTTTCACTTAGCATAATGTTTTCAAGGTTCATCCATGTTACAACATGCATGAGTCCTTTCTTTTTTAATGGCTGGATCATATCTCATTACACAAATATACTTCAATTTGTTTATCCATTCATTTGGTGATGAACATTTGAATTATTTACCTTTTGATTATTGTTAATAACACTGCAATGAACATGTATAAGTAAGTGAATTTATGTTTTTGATTCTTTTCATATACACCTAAGGGTAGAATTGCTATGTCATAAATGATACTATGGGTTTTTGTTTGTTTTGTTTATGGTACTGGTGATACTGGGCATTGAAACGGGGGTGGGGGGGCCTCTGCCACTGAGTTACATCCTATGCCCTTTTAATTTTTTAAATTTTGAGACTAAGTTTCACTAAGTTGTCCAGGCTGGCCTTAAACTTGTGATCCTCCTACTTCAGCCTCATTAGTAGCTGGGGTTACAGGCCTTTGGTACGTTGCCCAACAAATAATTCTATGCTTAACTTTTTGAGAATTCAACGTACTATTTCCCACAGTGCTGCACAATTTCATCTAGGTGATCTAATTTGCTGACACACAATTTATTTATAATATTGTATTCTCTCATAATTTTTTTTATTCCTTTAAGGTCACTAGTAATGTCCCCATTGCTCTATCCTTAAATTGTCTTTTTGTAGATTCAGTGTCCAGTTGGTTGCGAGGTCAATTCTGACATTTTTTGCTTGTTCTTCCGTGTTTCTGTGAAAGGATAGGCTCTTGGAGCTCCCCACTCAGCGCATTCGCTGTCACCTGTATTTTTTTTTTTTATTTGGTTTGGTATGGTTTAAGGCAGAATGATGGAATGCTTCTGATCTGCCAAGTTCCTTTCTCCACATAGCCCCTCTGTGCCCCCCATTCAGTGCCCATGTCCGGCCTTCTTTTTCTGCCTGTCTTCCACCGCGCTCTTAACTGTCTAGTACTCAGCTTTAAATTGTCTCCCTCCAATTTTTCTCCCTTCTCCCCACCCGCAACCAACTGTAAGATGTTCACTTCCTTCCCTTCTGTTTCAGAGATCGCGAGTTCGCAATAATTCTGCTTCTTGCCAGCAAGCTCTCCCGATGTGTGAGGTACACCTCAGGGGCCGCACAGGCGCCTACTTGAAGGCCACAGAGCCATCCGCCCGGCGGAGTTTGTCTTCGGGAGCCCTACGGTGGCGATCTGCCTGTCGAGCCCCAGCGCGCGGTTCCCGAGCTCACTGAGCAAGCGCAAAACCCGCCAGGCAGCTTCGGGAAGCGGCCTCACTAGTCTCGGGACAAGTCTCCCGTCCCAGCCGTGTGGAGTGCAAGAGGTCGCAGCCACCCGGGCACGCCGGATGACTCACACCCGCTTTCTCCAGTAATAAAAAAGGGGAGAGAACGTGAGAGAGGTACAGGAAAGATTGAGGGACTCTAAACCCGCTGTCCGAGGGCCAGCGGCTGGGGTGCGGGGAGCCTATGAGATTGCAGTTTGCTGGCGAGGGCTTTCCGGTAACAACCGACAAATCTTCTGAACCAGCCAGCGGAGCCAGGGTTGCGGAACGGAAAAAAGGCACTTCCGACCCAAGAATTTTCAAGCTTCCCTTGGAGCGCTTGTCTGGAGAGCGGCGAGGCCCACGCGCGCCCGGATGTGGCGACCTTGGAGCCCGCGAGATCTATTGCAGCTTTTGGCTCCTCGGCGTGTCAGAGACTCGATTCTACTTTGTCCCAGGCGGTTGCCC
The DNA here is from genome assembly GCA_004024805.1 of Geosciurus inauris. Lineage (NCBI taxonomy): Eukaryota > Metazoa > Chordata > Mammalia > Rodentia > Sciuridae > Geosciurus > Geosciurus inauris. The sequence continues at coordinate 28,566 of PVHX01011230.1, forward strand.
TACTTATCCCGTGGCGGGCCAGACGCAAAGGTACCCACTCGCTTTATCACCCCACTCCCGGTACTGGAGATTGAACCTGGGCGCTCTTATCATTGAGCTACATCTCCAGCCCTTTTTATTATTTTTATTTTGAGACAGTGCCTTACTGATTTGCTCAGGCTGGCCTGGAACTTTCGATTCTACCTCAGCCTCCCTTGTATTTAGGATCGCAGACATGCGCCGCTGAACGGGCTAATAAACGTATATTTTTAAATGAATACGTTATCATTATTTCCTCTTTACCTATTCGAACTTGTCTTTGCGTGAATTATCGTATAACGTTTTGTTTTCTGAATTTTCAGTTGCCTCTCAAATAGCAGAGTAATCAGGAGTTGCCATAGTTCCCTCTGCAGACAATCTGGTTTTAGAGAATCATTTCTCTATGGGGATGGCAGCCATAAGAACAAGTCTGAGGACATTGCACTTACATTTTCTATCAACTACTATGAGCTTATTTAAAGTATTTCTTGTTTATTAATATTTTAAGGCATTTGTAAACAAACTAAGAATAAAAATTCCCAAACCCCCATCTCCATTCAGAGGGCAATATAACATCTCCAGAACCTATTTACACTCCTTCCTATAAAAAGCAGTACGGTCTGAAGGGGGAACAAAATGAAGAGTTCTAACTCTCTGAGTAATCTCCTTATTCCTTAATTCATTCAAAAAAAGTCTCACTGGGCACCTACTCTGTACCAAGCGGTGTCCTACGCAATAAAAGTAAAGGACTCGCCTGCTATCTCAAAAGGAAGATAGAAATAAAAAACAAAGTAATAGTGTTAGAAAATCTCTCAACCTTCTCTTCTAGCTGCTACCTCTTGGGAAAGTCTTCTCATGGCTGGAGAATTTTCTTAAGACTGAACTCCTCTCCCTGCCCCCAACTAAGCTAAGCTTTCTTGGTAAACAATTCCAAAAAGATTTTTAAAAAATGAATAAGAAGGGCTGGGATTGTGGTTCAGCGGTAGAGCGCTTGCCTCGCATGGGTTCAATCCTCAGCACCACATAAAAATAAATAAAAATATTGTATCCATCTACAACTAAAAAAATATTTTAAAAAATGAATAGGAAGCTAGGCACAATGGCGCACGCTTGTAATTCCAGCGATTGGGAAGCTGAGGCAGGAGGATCCTAAGTTTAAAGCTAGTCTTAGCAATTTTGGGAGGTACTAAGCAACTTAGGGAGACCTGCCTCAAAATAAAATTGAAGAGCTGAAAGTGGTTCAGTGGTTCAGCACCTCTGGGTTCAATGGGGGGGGGGATAAGGGGAGGGGGGAGAGAGGGAGGGAGGGAGAGAGAGCGCTCGAGAGAGAGCGCGCGAGAGAAAGCGCGTGAGCGCGCAACCGGGTAAATAAATCCTTCTGTCAATTTTCAAGGCATCAAAGCTGATTAATTATTATATACATTTAAAGCTGTTTTAACAGGTAAATAGCTTGTATCTGTTGCTATAATTTCAAGCTTTGAATGGGAGTAGTAAGGCAAAATACACTTGGCCTTAGAAATCAAGAATATCTTTTTTGTTAGGGAACTAAGGATATAGTTTTTACAAAGCTAGATAATTAAATAAGGAGATGAGAATTAAAGGAGTGAAAAGAAGAATGGTGGTTTATTTCTTTTTGTTAGGAAAAGTGGCTCTCAGGAAAGCCAGGAGGGCTGCTGGGTATCACCACAGGACCAATTGTGGATACTTCTGGACAGTGAAGTCATGAAGTGACCTAGGACTGCCAGGGACCATCCTGCTCAAAGGCAGGTTTGTTTTTTAATACAAACAGAATATAAGCAGAATTATTAAATTCTATGTCCAGTTGTATATCAAATAATCAATGATAGATAAAATAGAAATAGATTTCACAATTTTAATTGGAAAGTAGTACTGTTCCAGGAAATGAGGGGGTTGATACAACTACATGACTCCTGGGCAAGGAAAAAATACCTTTCAGTGTCTGTAGGCAAATTAGATAATTTTTCTTGCTTTCTTTTCCTCTTGTACAAGAAAAGATATGGATGAACATTGCTGAGAGGAGTAAATTTGTATAATATCTCTGGATGAAAATTAGCTATATCTATGAAAAATATATAGGAATATTTCTTTGACTCAGCAATTTCACTTCTAGAAATTTATTCCACAGATAAAAATTGGCACATATGCAAATGGCCTATTTAAAGGAATAGTTACTGTAACTTTGTAATTACCAGAGATATGAAACAACTTCAATGACCATAAATGAAGAGGGGCTTAAATTATGAGTCATCCTTGCAATAATAACATAGTTATTGAAGGGAATCAGGCAGATCTAGTAAATATATAATGATTTCCAAGATACATTGTTGAGTGAAAAAAGAGGTACAGGACAATGTGTGTAAAATACTTTAAATTTTAAAATATTTGTATATGTGCTTGTATATACCTAAAATATTTCTGAAAAGACACATAAGAAGTTGTCAACTGTTGCATCAGGAGAGTGTATAGAGGAAGACTTACCTTGTACTGAATACAATTTTATGCCAGCTATTTTTTTACATTTTAAAAACTAATTGTAGGGGCTGAGGCTGTGGCTCAGTGGCAGAATGCTTGCCTCACACTTGTGAGGCACTGAGTTCGATCCTCAGCACCACATAAAAACAAATAAACAAAATAAAGACACTTTGTCCATGTATAACTAAAAAAATATTTTAAAAAACTAATTGTAAATATTAATGAGTTCAATGTGATGTTTCAATGTGTCCATATAGTATGCAGTGATCAAATCAGCATAATTATTATTTCCCTTTCTTTATCATTTCCTTATGTTTGGAGCCTTTGAACTTCTCTCTTCTTGATCTCCATAAAATATATAATAAATTACCATGAACCATAGTCATCTCTCTGTGCTGCAGAACACCAGAACTTATTCCTTTTATTAATTATTTTTCTACTCATTTTTAAACCACTGTACAAATTATCTAATAAAAATAAAGCAAACTAATAACATAAGTGAAGCACTGGTAAAAGGAAGTTTTTTGAGAATTGACCACATTCTATTTGGTAAGAATTGTGCAAATGTCAAATTGCACTAACAGGAAAAGGAAAAAGAACACACCAAAATGAGTCAGTCCTTTATCTAAGCCTTACGTTTCCTCATTTGTAAAATGGGTACAATGGCAAGTACTTTACAGGGTGCTTGTTTAGATTAGATACAAAAGTTACAAACTCTCACAATGTCAGACACACAATAGTAATTTTCATTACAAACACACACCCCCCTCTGGCTCAGGCTTCAAGTTTCTGTAAGCAATTCCCAGATCAAACTAGGTTTGAAATAGGAAGAATGACCAGAGTATCTGCTCACTAGCAGGAGATTTAGCATTAATAGCAAGTCCTGTTCCCTTAGGCTTCATTTACTAAACAAACATTACCTGCCAGGGACTATGCTGGGTGCTTAGATACAATGGTGAGCAAGAAAAACTGTGGTGCTTTAAAAAATATTATGCCATTTATACATGAATGTATTTACATCCAAACAATGTAGAATACAACCAGTGTTTCTCTTCTCTGCTATTCCACTCCCTTGGGGTGGACATTAGTAAGGTGGAAGAGTCCTTTATGATCTATGGCTTAAATAGCATCATAGTATACACTGTTCTGCATCTGGCTAAAACATCAGTATGTCTTGGAGGTTTTTTTTTCAGTCAGAAAAATTCTCCCTCATCTTTTAAACAGCGGCAGGTAGCGTAATGTATGAATAAATGTTCACATAGACCACCTTCTTATAGCCCTTTCCTCCATCTTTAAAGCACCTCACTCAGATCTCTACTCTCATCATATCCTCCTCTGCCTCTCTCTTATAAAGACACTTGTAACTCTGAATTTAAAAAATGTAAAAGACACTTGTAATTACACTTAGAGCTTCCCCAAATAATGTAGGATAAATTCTCCATCTTGAGAACCTTAATTACATTTATAAAGTCTCTTTTTCTATCTAAAGTACAATTTAGATTTCAGGGATTCAGACCTGGCTTTCTTTGAAGGCCATTTTCCATTTACTGTATATAAAACATTATCCTGAGTTATCTAGGTGGGCCCAATGTGATTGCAAGGATCCTTATAAATGGAAGAGGAAGGCCCAAACAAGAGAACCTAAGAAATGGTAACATGAGACTCAGCTCAACATTGCTGGCTTTGAAGATGGAAGAAAGAAGTCATAAGCCCAAAATGTAAGCAGCATTTAGAAGCTGAAAAAGGCAAGGAAAAAATTGTTCCCTAGAGACTCCAAGAAAATACAACTGTTAGGAGCGGTGGCGCACACCTGTAATACCAGCAGCTCAGGAGGCTGAGATAGGAGAATCGTGAGTTCAACGCCAGCCTCAGCAATGGTGAGGCACTAAGAACCTCAGTAAGATTTTGTCTCTAAATAAGATACAAAATAAGGCTGGGAATGTGGCTCAGTGGTTGAGCGCCCCTGAGATCAATCCGTGGTATACACACACACACACACACACACAAAGAGAACACAATCCTGCCATTGATTTTTTTTGGTTGGGGGGGGGTACTGGGGATTGAACTCAAGTGCACCCAGCCACTGAGCCACATCCCCAGCCCTATTTTGTATTCTATTTAAAGACAGAATACAATCACTGAGTTGCTTAGTGCCTTGCTATTGCTGAGGCTGGCTTTGAACTTGTGATCCTCCCATCTCAGCCTCCCAAGCCTCTGGGATTACAGGCGTGGGCCACTGCACCCAGCCCTGCCATTGACTTTTACCCAGTAAGGCCCATCTTGGACTTCTGACCTCCAGAGTCGTACAACAATAGATTTGAATTGCCTCAAGTCACAATAATTGAGAAAATTTATGACAGCAACAATAAGAAACTAATGTAGATGTGACAAAGGGTTCTATGGTAGGCAGTATTCTAAGAATGACCCCCAACAATTTGCTCTTACATCACCTCCCACTTGAGTGTATGCAGAACTTCATATGTCATTAGGGAATTGCGAAGTAAAGCAACAGTGAGATATCACCACACACATGTTAGAATAGCTAAAACCCAAACACTATAACACCAAATCCTGGTGAGGAGGTGGAGCAACAGATTGTTTGGGGAACACAAAATGATACAGCCACTTTGAAGATAGTTTGGCATTTGAGCAACAATACTGCAAGGTATTTAGTCATATGAATTAAAAACTTACATCCACACAGAAACTGCACAGAAAGGTTTATAGCAGCTTTGTTGATAATTGTCAAATATTGGAAGCAACCAAGATGTCCTTCAATAGATTAATGGATAAACTGAAACATCCATACAATAGAATATTATTCAATGATATAAGGAAATGAACTGCCACAAAAAGACATGAAAGAACCTTAAATGGATGAAGACAATGAAATGTCTTCTAAATGAAAGAAGACAGTCTAAAAAAGTTGGTCTAAAAGCATCAGTATTTCTTGAATTTTGAATTTAGGAATACAGTTTATAAAGAGAGGAACTATGCAGAATAACATTGAGTTCTTAGAACACTAAGAAATGCCAGTCTCTGGAGAAACTTACAGCATTTACCATCAGCAGTCATGCATAAATGGCTGTGTGGTACAGACAGAGAATGTTCACTTTCATTTCGGTAGCTTTCTTGTTCTTGGTTTTATCCTTAATGTTAACGCCCACTTTTTGCACAATCTGTAAGACACCAGAAAACGTACTTTTTCGGAGAAATTTTCTCAAAGAACATGAAATCTGGGTGAATCATTCTCAGAATTGCAAACTAGGGATGTGATCTTTAGATAATAAAATTCCACTGCTGCTTAAATAGCTGTAGAATCAGCTCCAGCTGAATGTCATTTATAGTAAGAATAAATAATAAAATATATCCCCTGTCACAAGTCACCAAGAGTCTTATACAGAGATAAGTCACAAATCCTTTGGAAGTCTATGCAGGCAACAAGTCATGATAAAAAATAATCTAAGCCAGGCGCAGTGGCTCAAGCCTATAATCCCAGCACTTTGGGAGGCTGAGACAGGAGAATCACGAGTTCAAAGCCAGCCTCAACAAGGGCGAGGCACTAAGCACCTCAGTGAGACCCTGTCTCTACATAAAACATAAAATAGATCTGGGGATGTGGCTCAGTGGTTGAGTGCCCATGAGTTCAATTCCCAGTACCAAAAAAAATAATTATCTTATTGTGTGGTATAATACACTAAGTGATTGACATATTGATGACAAAGCTGCACATTTGAAGGAAAAAATAGCACTCATGTTGGAGTCATGGGTGCAGACAGAATACAAATATGAATGAAGGAGAATATGAAGGAGAGCTGTAGTCATTTTAAACTTATTAATAACCCTATCCCATCTCTAAGAAAAATAATACAAAGTTACAAATTCAAAACCACATATGAGCCTTAAAAGGAAGCCAGACAAGTAAGGCGACCTGAGAGCTGATTGGAAGTTTACCTTCAAGGTAAATTCGTCTCTGGTAATGTTATAGTTCAGTATGGTCCAAAAGAACTTTCTGTGAGGATGGAAATGTATTATATCTTCAGTGTCCAATATAATAACACCAGCCATATGTGTCTATTTAACATTTAAAAGGTGTTTGATGCGACTAAGGAACCAAATTTTGTATTTTAATTATTTTAAATAGTCCCAGGTGCCCAGTATCTATCATATTAGACAGTGCAGTTATACAGTAAAGGAGATGTGCAAAATAAAGAGACAGCAGTGCATAGCAGAAGTGAGATACCAAGAAAGGGATCATAGGGGTTTCCTATAGACCTCCTGTTTCTAGTTGGAACTTGTGCCTGCAACCCTGTCCTCTTTTTGTTGACAACTATCTAGAGTTGATTTCTGCTACTTACAACCTGAAGAGTTTATATTAGTTTGTAAGGCTGCCATAACAAATACTACTGAGTGGTTTAAACAACAGATTTTTTTCCTCATAGTTAAGGAAATTGGAAGTCCAAAATCAGAGTTCCTGCAGGTTTGGTTCTGCAGCCTCTCCTCCTGGCTTGCAGACAGCCACCTTCTCATTGTGTCCTCACACAGTCTTTTCTCCATGTACATGTACCTTTGATGTTTCTTCCTCTTCTCATAAGGACAGTACACCTATTGGATTAGGGACCTAACCTTCAAAGAAACTCCTTGAAGTTTCTGCCACATTGGAGAATATAGCTTCAACATATGAAGTGTGGGGGAACAAAGTTCAGTCCACAACAGATCACTAATTAATACGTATAAACAACTTATCTCTTACTTTTCTCACCATCTTCAAACCTGATTGGATTAAGAAACTCTGGTAAAAGTATGGATTCTTAGGAATTCATAGCTTGTGGAAAGGTCTGGTTTCAACAGAACTTGTGGTGATAGCTCAGAACATCATTCTCTCACGAGATGTCTTTGGAAACATGAATTAAACTTGTAGATTCATATTTTTAAAATTGTACTTGCTGGGTAGAGCCTCATATTTTCTCATTTACATTTACATTGCAAATAACTCCTACATTCTTTTCTTTTCTTTTTTGGTCCCAGGAGTAGAACCCTGGGGGCACTCAACCACTGAGCTACATCCCCAGTCCCCCCCGCTTTTTTTGTATTTTATTTAGAGACAGGGTCTTTCTGAGATGCTTAGGGCAACTAAATTTCTGAGGCTGCCTTTGAACTCACAATCCTCCTATCTCAACCTCCCACGCTGGGATTACAGGCGTGTACCATTGCGCCCAGGTACTTCCACATTCTTTTTTTTTTTTTTGGCTTACATGTTAACAGTGTAAATGATTCATTGTACATAGATAGAGGATAACATATCAATTCTTTAGTTGTAAGTTGTATAGAATCACTTCCACATTCTTAATAGAGAATATGTGAATATAGTCGTGTGATAGTAGAAGTTTAACAATTGACTGTAGAAAAATAAATATGCATACACACATGTTATTACAAAGTTTACTGACATAAAGAATATGTATCATACAACTTACAAATAATAAAATATGAAATACTCCTTCTTATAAATTCTGTGTAGGCAACTATCACAGAATGCTCTTAATTCATTTTGCTAAACTTGCATCTTTAGCCAATCTGTGGTTGCAATTGACAAATAAGAATAATTATGACATCAGTGTTGGCTGATATTTACATCTATATTAATAACTAAAATGGAAGTATTTTACAATAGAGTTGAATGTCTAAATTTGACTCTCATTATTGACAATAGTGAGTTTTTTGCTGAATTGAAAAAGTTTTCAAACACTTGAAGAATACAGTCATACACTACTTAGCAATAGGGATACATTGTGAAAAATGCATCACTAGACAATTTGTCATTGTGCAAACATCATAGAATGTACTCACACAAATCTGGATGGTTAGAGGACAGTCACTGCCCATGGCCTCTTGATACTGTCAAGAGATGGGTAAATAAGATATATAAAGGTAGTGTAACAGAACATGCTATTTTAGAGTAAACATTTTTATAAGTAGGAGGAGAACATGCTAATGATAAAAAGTATAGTATAATAACTATATAAACCAGTAACATAGTTGTTTATTATTTTTTTCAAGGATTATTATTGTACCTAATGGTATGTATGTTAAATAGCTGGCAGTGCAGATTACACTAATATCACCATAACATATAAGCAATGCCTTAGGCTACTTTGTTATGATAGCTGCATTACCAAGCAATAGGGAGTTTCCAGCTCCATTATAATTCCATGAAACACTGTCATATATACAGTCTGTTGTTTACCAGACTGTTGTAATATAAGCATGACTATTTCTTTTTCATGAGTCATGATATAAATACTCCACTTATTTCAGCATACCAATTTGGTGACATCATCAAATATTGGGTTGGGTAGCAGTACACCATTATGTAGTATTTTTTTACCATAGAGATACAATTAAAAAAACCTCAAAGGTATAGATTATAGTAAAGTAATTAGGAGATGAGTGGTAAGTATTAATTTTGTTTTAATGATTTATTTAATTATTATTTCGTACAGTTTAATTTTAATAATGTCTGTGTTTAATAACTGGCCTGCAACACTCCTGAAAATTCAGCAGTTGGTCACACAAACTAGTCTGAGATGGTTTCAGCACACCACTGCATGTGTGTGTGTGTGTGTGTGTGTGTGTGTGTGAACGCATCCTCAACTTAATAGTGCCCTGGCATACTATGAGGCGAGGAGAGAGAATGCAAGAAGGTAGGATACATTGCAGAAGACAAATCAATTGTTGATCTTAAGAAAGTAGATGCTATGTTACATAAACTGAATAATTAAAACAAAGAAGTATCAATCAAACATCCAGAGCTGAAGTAAAACATAGAGTAAGCTGCCACTGCATATTTTCAGAAGTTGGGCTCACCTGAAAGGAAACGAAGTGGTGAAATAGGACCAAAAGAACTAGTAATGTTTAAAAGTGAACTACTTTACATTTACAACAGTTTTAGATTTACAAAAATAGTAGAATAGAGTACAGAATATACCCAGGAACCCTGAACCAGCTTCCCCTAATATGGACACATTACATTAGTATGGTATATTTATTGCAACTAATGAACCAATATTGACACATTATTACCATCTAAAATGTATATTTTAATTAAATTTCACTAGTCTTTACATGAAGTCCCTTTTTTTGTACCAGATGCCATCCAGAATACATAACACTTAGTGATAATGTCTCCTTAGGTTTCAGTTTTTCAGTCTTTCCTTGCTTTGATGATCTTGATAGTTTTGAAAACTGGTCATGTATTTTGCAAATATCCATCTTTTGGGATTTGTCAGATTTGTTTTTCATTACAAACTATTTCATTGGTTTTCAGGAGGAAGACTACAAAGACAAAACTTCATTTTTATAATATCATATCATATGAAGAGTACATATTGTCAAAATGACTTATCATTATTGATGTGGAACCCTGATCACCTTGCTGAGGTAGTGCTTGTTAGTTTTGTCTATCTTATGTTTCTCTTTATTTCCATACTTTCCTCTTAGGGATGAAGTCAGTATGTGTGGCAAACACTGAGAATGTGGGCAGCTGTGCTTTACCTAATTTAGGGTGGACTATGTGCTAAATTATTTGGAACCAAAGATTTTGCACCAAAGATTATTTTGCACCAAAGATTCTCTTTGCACCCATTTATTTACTTATTTATTCAACCATTTATTTGTATCAGTCTGGACTAAGGTATTTGTTTTATACCTTGGTTTATAGTCTACTTATTATGTTGCTCAAATTGTTTCAGATTTAACCATCAGAAACTCTTTCAATTGGTTCTTCTCTTTTTTTAAATCCCTTTGACATAGCCCCATCCCTGTATATTTTGCTGTTAACACTTTCCTTTTTGGCATGAGAAGAAACTCTGGCTCATCTTGCACACTTTCTATCCAAGTCTTAGAATCAGCAATTTTTCCAACAAGCCCTCTTACCTTTTATTGGGAAATGATATTTGTAAGCCAAGAACTGGATGGATGCCAAATGAGTCATTGATATGGCATATTGTTCACTTCTAGGCCTCTTCAGCTGTCCATGCAAGGACATCTATGTATTTGCTGGCCCAAATATATACACATACCTACCAATACAATGCCATCTGTATTTGTATTAAGCAGAACCCTCTCTAACTATAACAATACCACATGGATCACTTTAGCCTCCTCCCTTTTCTTAGCTACAAACTCCCACTTCAATAGTCAGACACTGGTCACCCACTAACCACCAATTACTTCTATGTAACTGGGAAAAATTATCCTTACTTCTCTATTTTTCAAATCACTTTCTTAAAAATTCCCACAAATTGTTGTTGCAACCCCTTAAAAGGTATTACCATGACAATTTTGAAATCAGAAAACAGAAGATCTGAGAGATCGTGAATTTGCTAAGGTATGAGAATCCCCAAGATATTTACTAATGATAATCAGATCCAACTGCAATAGCTTCCTCAGCTAAGGAATAAATACTGTGCCCATTTTAGAGTTGAAGAAGCTGAGACTTTGCAAGGTACTGTAACCGCCTCAAACACATTTATCCAGTGAATGGTGGAGCCAATTCTCCTGGCCAGGAGAATAAAAACTATGTCCACTGGGTTGATACTCCTCTAGACTGGGTTTTTTAGATCCTTTGGCCTTTCTCAAGAAGGCATTTCCGACTAAAGCCACCACCCTGATTTTTTTCCTCATTCTTATGAACCAGAATCTATATAGGCAAGTACTCCTGATCAATTTTCTATCCCTTTCCATCATGTCCCAAATGCTCTCTACTTTCTTGTACTTAACTCAAGTCTCTCTTACCTCCCAAACTTTCCACTGTATTCCCTAGTACTTCTACTCCACCATCATCTAATGTATTCTTACCCTCTTCTCAGACAGTTTCTTCTCCCTTCTTGGCATAAATGCAATTCAGCTCTCCTTTGAGGGCATGAGTATCCCCAAATCTTCCAAATGGAATACTTTTATTCTTTTTTATGACCAACCTAGCTAAAAGTCAGGAGGTGAATTTAGAACCTCCCTTTCTTCCCATTGTTTCTTCCTCAAATGTTATGGGTCAAGTATACCCATCAAAAACATATACATTGAAGTTCTAGTGAGCCGTGCCTCAAAATGGGACCTTTGGAAATAGAATCATTTAAGATATGATATATAGTTAGCTAAGATGAGGTCATATTAGATTAAGGAGGGCCTCTAATCAAATATGAGTGATGGCTGTACTTAATGGTGCATACCTGTAATACCAGTGACTCAGGGTGCTGAGACAGGAGGATCACAAGTTTGAGGCCAGCCTCAGCAATTTAGCAAGGCCCTAAGCAACATAGCAAGGCTCTGTCTCAAAACAAAAAATAAAAAGGGTATGTAGTTCAATGAGTATGTAGTTCAATGATAAATGACCCCTGGATCCAATCCCTAGTACCAAATAAATATATATGTGATATCCTTATAAAAAGGGGAAATTTGGACCAGATATACACACAAGAAGAATGCTATGTGAAAGCAAAAGCTGTCTCAGTCTGTTTCAGCCACTCTAACAAAAATGTGGCTTAAAGAACAGAAATTTGCTTCTCACAGTTGTGGAGGCTGGGAAGTCCATGATGAAGGTCCTAGCAGGTTCAACAATCTGCTGAGGGCCCACTTCCTTCTTTATAGATGGCCACAGTGAGAAGGTGGCCACATGGCAGAAGAGGTGAGAGCTCCCTTAGGATTCTTTTTTTTTTTTTTTTTAAGATTTTTTTAGTTGTTGATAGATTTTTTTATTTTATTTTATTCATTTATTATTTATATGTGGTGCTGAGGATCGAACCCAGGGCCTCACGCATGCGAGGCAAGCGCTCTACCACTGAGCTACAATCCCAGCCCTCCCTTAGGATTCTTTTGTAAGGACACTAATCTCATTCATGAGGGCTTCTCCCTCATGATCTAATTAATTCCCAAAGGCCTCACCTCCTAATATCATCACATTGAATTAAGATTTTAATCCAGGAATTCTGGAGGGAAACCACATTCAGTCCATAATAAAGGCAGATTTCTATAAGCCAAGGAACACCAAAGATTGCCAGCAAAGCACCAGCACTCAGGAGAGAGGCAAGGAATAGCTTCTCCCTCATCACATTCAGAAGAAATCAGTTTTACCTATAGCTTGATCTCAGATATTTAGCCTCCAAAAATCAGCAGCAATAAACTTCTGTTATTTAAGCTACTCAATGTTGCTAAGGTTTAAATCTGTCTCCCAAAGTTCATGCATCGGAAAACTAATCCCCAATGCAATAGTGTTGAGAGGTAGATCTTTAAGAGGGCAGAATCCTCATGAATGGATTGTTTTTATTTTCTTGAGAGTGAGCTTGTTATCTCAGAAGTGGGTTTGTTATAAAATCCAGTCCAGCCCTCTGATGAGCATGCTTTCTTGCTTGTGATGCCTTCTGCCATGTTAGGATGCAGTAAGCAGCCCCTTCCCAGATGCCATTTTTTGATCTTGGACTTCCCAGTCATCACAACTATAAGCCAAATAAACTTTCATTGTTTATTAATTACTCAGTCTATGGTAGACTCTTACAGCAGCATAGAACAGACTAAGACACAGGTTGTAACACTTCATTATGGAAGCCCTACCAAACTAATACACAAACTCTCCGGTAAAAGCTTTGTTTCTTATTTTTATTTAAAAATTATTTTTAATGTATGAAGTATGGTTTAGTTATCTCATGGGTCAGGGACTTTCAATCTAATTCTTTCTTTAGGTCTCAGTTTAATTATTATTTCCTTCAGAGTACTTGCTTGATTAAAATTTTTGATATAAACTCTCACAAAACCATTTTATTACTTTTTGAAGCACCTTTTTTTTGAACCTCAGTATTTAGTTCTTCAGGTGTTAGTGTTATTTAATACTTGGCCTCTAGACTCTAAACTCCATGATAGCAGCAAAAGTTTCTCTTTTACCATCATATCCCCAGAGTAGTTGCTTAGCAAATATTTGTCAAATGAACTAAAGCTTTCCATTGTTTTAAAAGTTATTTCATTTTGAAATACAAAAAAAAAGCTTTGGTAAATATAATCCACTAAGCCTTATCAGCTGTACAATATTTAATATGTACATGAATGTCAGACCTAAGTTGGTGCTGAACTTGTGTTATCAGATAATTGCTTCCTAAATGACACTTGGCTTCTTTCTCAGTCCTGTTTCTTGATCTTGTTGACTTTGATCATTATTTTATTGACTTCCACAGTTGTGTGGTCTCCAGAATCTTATTTATGGTCTTTTTAGCAAAGATTGACTCTAATATTTTGATGGTTTACTTAACAACAATTATCAGATTTTAATTTGTAGTAACCAGTATATGTATACTTAGCCATATTCCTACCTATACCATATCTTCTAGTCCAGGTATGAAAACATAAAGGGACAAATGGCCTGCTATTAAATTTAGTCCCAGATAGAGGAAGCTGTCTCTCTTTTTCAAATTGTAAGCACAGATACTACTATCTTGAAATTAGCCAAGAATGAATCATTACTAACCTTGGGGCAGCCAATGCCCTGGTGACAAATGTGAATGCCAGGGAACTACAATCTGTGAGTACTTCATGGATTTTTCTTTCAGGCATGCATTATCTTTCCATCACTTTCACAAAATACCTGAGAAAATCAACTTATGAGGAGGAAGCATTTATTTTGACTCACAATTTCAGAGGTTTATTTCATGGTTGCTTGGCCCTGTTTCCTCAGTGCCTGTGGAAAGGCAGAACAACATGGCAGGGAACATGTGGTGGAGGAGGCTACTCACTTTGTGACATCCAGGAAGCAAAGAGGGAGAAAGAAATGACTAGGGTCCTAAGATCCGCCCCACAAGACTACTCCCCCAATAACCTAATTTCCTTCCACTAGACTCCTCATCCTAAGTGTTTCACCACCTCCCAATAGCACCAGTAGTGGACGACCAAGCCTTCAATACATGGACCTTTGGGGAACATTTCAGATCCAAACTGTAAAAAGGTATGTGTTCCCAACTAGAGCTCTAATGGCAGATGTTACACAGGAGGTTCAAACATGAGAATGGTTTAAGATACTAGATAGGGTTGGGGATGTAGCTCAGTGGTAGAGCCCTTGCCTAACATGTATGAAATCCTGGGTCTGATCCCCAGCACCACACATACATACAAAAACAAACAGAAAGAAGAAGGAGGAGGAGGAGGGGGAGGGAAACCAGACAAAGTTGGGATGGGGTGGGGAGTAAAAAGAATATAGCTACAGAACAAGTACATTCAAATTTTATATTTGTAGGGTTCAAAAAATCAAATAGCACTATAAAGAGTTTGGTACAATAAAAATCTCTTTGGTCTTTGCTCCTGTTCCTGAGGCAGAGATCCTAAAACCCTTGGAACCTCCTGAGTGAGGAATTATCTTTTCTATGCTAATGAGATGACTCCTGGCAGGGGCTCTTAGATAGATTCAGATTAGATGCCAGTTACTGTAAAGCAAAGAGGGTTAGGACTGTCAGCTTTCCCTCCCCACCTCATAGGTAGGAAGGAAAGGCTGGAGATCTTCAGTCACCCATGGCAAGTGATTTAATCAACTTGTAATGAAATTTGTAATGTAATGAAACCTCTAAACCAATCTCTAACATTTGGGGTTCAGAGAGTTTCTGGGCTGATAAACACACTGAAGTACTACAAGGGAGGTATACTGGGAGAAGGTGTGTGAGTTCTGTGCTCCTCTCCCATACTTTGCCTCATAGGTATTTTCCATGTAAAAGTCCTTGACTTATATCTTTTACAATAAACTGGAAAACATATAGTGTTTTCTTGAGTTCTGTGAATCTTGCTAGTGAATTATTAAATCTGGAGGGGTGTGTGTACACGTGTGAATGCTTGAATTTGTAGTCAGTTGACAGAAGTATGGATAGCCCAGGGATACCATTTGTGGTTGTCATCAGAAGATGAAGCAGACTTGTGGGACTGAGCCCTGAACCTCTAAGTTTGTGCTAGCTCTGGGTGGTTAGTTTCAGAATTGAAATGAATTGAACTCCCAGATGGTGTTAGACATTAACAGACGAACTTTGACACATTACAATTATAAGAGTTTGAGACAAAGATTCATGAATCAGGAAGCTCCAAACAGTAAGTGGTTTGGGGCCCCACTAGAAGTGGTTGAAGGGAAAGATTTTAGAGGGTAAATTTGGAAGTAGAAAAAAGAAATTATTTGATTTGTTCAAGTCTGAGCAATTGCTTTATTTTGATTATCCTGGTGGGAAGTTCCAGATAACATAATTATTTTTCATTTGTATACCTGTGATTGGCTAAGCTTAAGTTTTGTTTTAAATTAGCTGCTTGTAGAAAAATGAATCTGAGTTAATTTTTAGTTTTCTTACATAGTAATCCAGGAATTAGAGTCACTTTAGTCTAATGGTCTTCCATTTAATTATTTTAACACAAGAAGTTGGCTAATGTTGGATACATATCATGTCAGAAAAAAAGACAACATAGGTATGCTGTGAGAAGTCTCCCTTTCAGTGCCCCAAAATGAAACTCTCCCTGCCATTTAATTGACAACCACTCTTAATAGTTTCCTCAGTCATGTTCAATCTACCCTGAGCTTGTCAAAGGAATACATTTCTTTTACCGTGTTCTCAGTTTCTAGCATTTTATTTCAACTCTTAGAGTTTCCAACTGTCTTCTTACATCACCCATTTATTCTTGCTTATTGTCCACTTTTCTGTGAGAGCCCATAGCATGTTAGTCATAACTATTTTCAATTTGGGGTTGGATAATTTGAAACTCTTTGCCATGTTGGAGTCTGATTCTGATACTTGATTTCTTTGTTTGCCACTTAGTATGTGCTATGGTCAAAACTGAAACCTAGTCATCAATATGATGGTGTTAGGAGGCCAGATTTTTGGGAGGTGATTTGGTCATGAGGGTGAAACCTGCATGGATGGGATTAGTGCCCTGTGTCAGACGCCCTAGAGAGATAGAAAGATCCCTCACAGCTCCCACCATCTGAGGACATAGTGAGAAGGCACCATCTATGAACAAGGAATTAGGCCCTCATCAGACACTGAATCCACTGCTGCCTTGGGTTTGGACTTCCCCGCTCCAGAACTATGGGGATTTATAAGCTACCAAGTTTGGGGTGTTTTGTTATAGCAGCCTGAAAAAACTAACATTATACACCTTGTAACTTTTTGTTGAAAATATGTTGTATCAAGTAAAAGGAACTTTGGATAGGATTTTAGTGAGGCTTTATGTTTATTTGGCCAGGATTTAGGCTGTTTTTACTGTTTGCTGTAACTGTAGTGCCAGAGGATGAAATCTCTCTGCTGTCCCTGTTGGCTCTTCCCCTTTGTCCTTATGTCTCTAGGGAGTAGGATCTGATGTTAGCAAACCCCTGTCTTTATATAGGCCACTGTTGATATGGTGGCAAGATGTGACAGAAGGGGAAGTTCTCTGTATTCTTATGATTAGGTCTTAGCCCTTCAGGGAGACTGACTTTCACTATGTGGAAGAAGAGAGAGAGAAGGAAAGTGTGAGTTGTGGACATTTCCCTTCCACAGTTTGGTTAGGCTTTGGGCAAAATTCTAGTCTTTGGGTACTTTTAAAATAATTCCCAGATTTTTGTTAAGAGAACAGAATGCTCTCTGCATATTTCAAATGCTCTCTGCATGTTTCTCCTCCTACCAGAAGCATGAAGATTTTTCTTAAATTTCTACAGTGAGAACTATATAGGGCTATTGGAGGTAAAGACTGAAGTTCTGCCTCCCCATAGCTTCAGATTCTTCATCTTAGATGGTCCACACTGAGTCACTAGTGATTCTTCAATCATAATTTAAAATGTCCCTACTTATCTGTGCTTGAGCTGGGGCCATGTACTTCTTTACTACCCTAGACAAACTATAATTATATCTATTATCTACCTGTCTCATCAGTTTAGGGGAAGAAATTTGCCCTGTGACCTCAATTCTCTGTTGGATTGAAAAAAATTTATTTTCCTTTCTTTAGCATTTCTTTTATTGTATGTGATATCTTCTAAGCTTTTTCCATGTCAGATTGAAAGCCAGAAGTCAATACTTTCTACTCACTAATTTAGATATATTTTAACAAATATATATATTCTACATATACAGAATACACATTCTAATACACATTATTTTAATTGTTCTTTTTTTCTTAAAAGTACATTTTATAAAACTATATGTAGTATCTTTCAGTTTTGGGTTATTTCACCATGAAAACTTTCCATGCCATTTTTTATACAGTTACGTATTCAATTTATCAATTTAATACAATTTGTTAGTAACATACCTTATTGACAGGCATTTGTTTGTTTCAAGACTATTAGAAGTAACATGAAATGAAAAAAAATTATAGATACATCTGTGTTAATTAGCCTTTTTTCACTGTGACTAAAATATTTGACAAGAACAACTTGAAGGTTGAAAAGAATTTGGGGCTTATAATTTCAGAGGTTCAGCACATTGTTGGTGGACTCTGTTGTTGTGAATCTGAGGTGAGGCAGGACTTCATGGCAGAAGTGCATAGTGGAGGAAAGCTCCCCAGCTCATGGTAGCTAGGAACCAGAAAAAAGGGAGAGAGAGAGAAAAAAAGAGAGAGAGAGAAAGAAAGAATATGAATAGATATAGTCCAGATATGCTCCTACTGACCTGCTTCCTCTAACCACAACCCCACATATCTATAGTTACCACCCAGCAGTCTACTCAAATTTCTAATCCATCAAATGGATTAATTCACTGATGAGATCATAACCCTCATAATCTAATCATTTTACCTTTGAACATTCCTGTATTGCCTCACACATGAGTTTTCTGAGTGACATTGAAGATCCACAACATTACATTACACGTGCATGCCTATATCATAAAGCAAAATGTATTCAGTCTACCTACAGTAGTTCCCATAGTCTTAATCTTTCAACATTGCTCAAAAGTCTAAGTCTAAAGTATCCTCAAACTCAAGGCAAACTCTTGACTATGAGTCCTATAAAAATTAAAAGCAAGTTATATGCATTCAATATACAGTAGAACAGAGTAAACATTTCCATTCCAGAATAGTAGGAGCATAAAAAGAAAGGATAGGACCAAAGCAAGACCAAAACCCAGATGGGCAAACATTAGTTCCTATAATTCCAGGTCCACCATATGGGGCATAGGGAACTGAGATTTGAGGTCCAAAAGGCTTAGGCAGTTCCACCCCTTTGGCCTTGCTGGCTGTAACCCACATGGCTCCTTTCTTGACCCAGCTCTGCTGTCTGCTTATAGTTTTCCTCAGCAAATGGTGCAAATTCCTGGCACCTCTTAATTTAGGGAGTCTCCATTCCAGCTTCATGCATCACCCATTAGAGTTTGTACACAGGAATTCTGACCCTGCTACACTTTGCCTGGCCTCTCATGCCTTCCTTCAAAATCTCAGTGGAAGCCCTATGAATCCCTAACTCCAGTATCTGCATTTCTGCAGAACTAGCACCACATGGACAATGGCAAGATTTGCTACCAGCTAAAACAGCATCTGGGCTGCCTTGGACCTCTGAGTGACTGGGTAGCTGAGTATAGTGAGATGAATTCTGGGAAAACAATTTCCTAGGCACCACTGTGCTAACAGAGTGCCCTAATTTTCTCTCAAATGTTGTCACTTTTACAAGGTTGAGCCTGCAGGTGGAAAGATGCCTTGAGGGCATCTCAAGAATTAGCAACAACACACCAATAGCAGGCCAATTAGCCTTTGTTTCTATTTCCTATTGTTTATGTGCAAAGTATTTAGCTTCTCTATAGTGGTAGTAAGCTCTTCAACAAACACAACATCCTTGGCACAAATTTTACATATGTTTTTCTGGCCAAAATGTAAGTTTTCCAAATTTTTTGTTTGCTTCTGCTCCTGATTATCATAGTGAATTTGTCTGAAAGCTGCTAGCAATATCCATGCCACTGCCAATGCTGTGCTACCTGAAGTTTCTTCCACAAGATTAATTAGTCCATCACCTTTAAATTCAGTCACAGAAAGCCTCAGGACATGGGCAAAGTGTAGACAATTTCTTTGCAAGAGTATAACACAAATGGGCTCTAATCTGATTTCAAATAGAGTCCTCTTTCTCTGAAACCTCATGAACACTGCTTTACTGTCCATAGTCCTATCAGCAAAATGTTCTTTAGTGCTCCCATTAGAATTACCCATTAAGTTCCACTTACAGTGTTCCATGGCTTTTCCAGTTTGCATCTCTAAACTTTTCCAAAAATTTCCTTTTTCAACAAACCAGCTTCAAAGGCTTCTGAACCACATGGTTAGGTTAGTCACAGAAACTACTCCACTTCTTGGTACCAATTTCTTTCTCATACACTTTTTTCATCATTGTAACCAAAAGAATAAACTTGAAAACTTGAAACAGAATAAGAATAAGAAAACTTGAAACAGAATAACAAAACTTGAAAAGAATAAGTTAGAGGAAACATTATTTTTGGCTCACAGATTCAGAGATTTCAATCCACAGATGACTGACTCCATTGCTCCAGGTACAAGGTGAGGTAGAACACAATAATGGAAGGGCATGACAGAGGAAAGCACCCCAGATGTGGCAACAAGGAAGCAGAGAGCTCTGCTCATCATGGGCAAAACAAACCTCAAAGTCATGCCCCTAGTGACCTACCTCCTCTAGCCACATCCTACCTGCCTATTTATCACCCAGTTAATCCATATAGGTAAGTTAATCTACCACTAATTAGGTTACACCTCTCATAATCTAATCATTTCACATCTTAAAATACATACTCAGTGGTACTTGACCACTGAGCCACATCCTCAGCCCTATTTTGTATTTTATTTATAGACAGGGTCTCACTGAGTTGCTTAGTGCCTTGCTTTTGCTGAGGCTGGCTTTGAACTCGTGATTCTCCTGCCTCAGCCTCCCGAGCCACTGATTATTACAGGTGTGCACCACCGCTCCCGGCATCATAACAGGGAACATTCTTATCTTGTTCCAGAGACCCCTTTGTTTTTCATTGTAAGTCCCCTTTGGACTAGTATTCTTCATTCTTGACTTTGCTTATTATATTAATGACATAATATAATACATGAAAATATACAAATTTATTCTATAGGCATATTTCCTAATTTAATTGTATGTATGTATTATTATGTGTTTACACACACACACACATACACAACCTCTAGATCAGAATTAAATTCCATCAGATCATTTCTGTTCACAAGTTGCCTAAGACAACCTTTGCACCTCTTTCCCAGAACGACTTCAATAACAACATATGGATAAAAGAAAAATCAGTAGTTTTCCTAAATTTAATAACAAAGCAGAGTCTAAAGAGAGGACAAAAATAGAGGAAGTTAATTGGTTACCAGCACACACGTTTATGTTAAAATCTTAGCTTGCATCCCATCTTGTTCAATCCTAAGGGCCACTCTGCTCTATTTACATATTAACTTCCCAGAATGTTAACCCCAACCAGTCTGAAGCAGTACTTACTTATCTTTATGATCTGTGCTATCCCAAAGGTTTCCTTATTTCTTCACATTATCTAGCCCCTTTTATCCACAGCCTACAATGTAAACAATTTATGTTTTCCTTCCCCAAAAGCTTATAAAAATACTTTTAGTTCTAGGTCCTATGGATGTTTCTCCAACTGCTACCTACCCTTCCTGCTGGTAGTTTGTGGAAAGTTCTCTCTGGACTTGACCCTTTTTCTGGATAGCAATTGTAAGAGCCCAATAAACCATCTAATTTAAATGATTCTTTTGGTCTTGAGAATTTTGGTTTAACAAAATCTAGGACAAAACATGGTGCAAACATAATCAGGATCTCTTATTTTTCCAAATAAATTTCATAATTGCCTTTTCTAGCTTTCTGAAGAATATCTTTGGGGTCTTTAATAGGAATTGCATTAAATATGTATAATTGTTCTGGTAGTATGGCCATTTTGACAATATTGATTCTGCCTATCCAAGAACATGGGAGAGCTTTCTATCTTCTAAGGTCTTCTTCAATTTCTTTCTTTAGTGTCCTGTAGTTTGCATTGTAGAGATCTTTCACCTCTTTTGTTAGTTTGATTCTCCAAGTATTTTATCACACTTTTTGAGGCTTTTGTGAATGGAGTAGTTTTCCTATTTTCTCTTTCATAGATTCATCCCTGATATATAGGAATGCATTTGATTTATGGATGTTGATTTTATATCCTGCTACTTTGCTGAATTCATTTATTAGTTCTAGAAGTTCTCTGGTAGAATTTTTTGGATCTTCTAAATATAGAAGCATGTTGTTAGCTAATAAGGATAGTTTGAGTTCTTCTTTTCCTACTTGTATCCTTTTTAATTTCTTTCTTCTGTCTAATTGTTCTGGCTAGAGTTTCCAGAACAATGTTGAATGGAAGTGGTAAAAAAGCAATCCTAAGAAAGAACAGTGAAGTAGGAGGCATCGAAATACCAGACCTTAAACTATACTACAGAGCCTTAGTAACAAAAATGGCATGGTATTGGCACCAAAACAGACAAGTAGACCAGTGGTACAGAATAGAAGACACAAAGATAAGCCCATATAAATACAGTTATCTCATACTAGACACAGTTGCCAAAAACATACATTGGCAACTGTGAGAACAGATAGCCTCTTCAACAAATGGTGCTGGGAAAACTGGAAATACATATGTAGCAAAAGGAAATTAAACCTCTATCTCTCATCATGCATGAAATGCAACTCAAAATGGATCAAAGACTTAGACACTAGAACAGAGACTCTGTGCCTAATAGAAGAAAAAGTAGACCCAAATCTCTACCATGTTTGCTTAGGAACTGGCTTCCTTAACAAGACTACTAAAGTGCAAGAAGTAAAATCAAGAATCAATAAATGGGATGGATTCAAACTAAAAGCTTCTTTATAGCAAAGGAAATAATACCATGAAGAGAAAGCCTACAGAATGGGAGACAATCTTTACCATATGCACCTCAGATACAGCATGAATCTCCAGGATATATAAAGTACTCAAAAAACTCAACACCAAAAAACAAATGACCCAATCAAGAAATGGGCTAAGGAACTGAACAGACACTTCACAGAAGAAGAAATACAATTGATCAACAGGTATATGAAAAAACGTTCAACATCTCTAGCAATTAGAGAAATGCAACTCAAAACTACGCTAAGATTCCATCTCACTCTAGTCAGAAAGGCAATTACTAAGAATACAAGCAAAAACAAATGTTGGCGAGGATGTGGGGGAAAAGGTACACTCATACATTGCTGGTGGGACTGCAAATTGGTGTAACCATTATGGAACATGGTATGGGGATTCCTCAGAAAACTTAGAATGGAACCACCATTTGACCCAGTCATCCTACTCCTTGGTTTATATCTAAAGGACTTAAAATCAGCATACAGTGATACAGTCACCTCAATGTGTATAGCAGCTCAATTCACAATAGGCACATTATGGAACCGACTTGGATGTCCATCAATAGGTGAATGGATAAAGAAACTTTGGTATATATACACAATGGAATATTACTCAGCCCTATAGAAGAATAAAATGATGGCATTTGCAAGTGAATGGAAGGATCTAAGCAAAACAAGCCAGATGCAAAAAACCAAAGGCTGAATGTTTTCTCTGGTATGAGGATGCTAATTCACAATAAGGGGGGGGGGGGGGAAGAAAAGAGGTACTTTGGATTAGGCAGAGGGAAGTGAAGGGAAGAGAGGGGGGATGGCAGTAGGAAGGATAGTAGAATAAATCAGACATTATTACTCTATGTAGATATATGAATACACAATTGGTGTGATTCTACATCGTGTACAACCAGAAGAATGAGAAGTTATACTCCATTTTTGTTTTTGTTTTTGTTTTTGGTACTGAGGATTGAACTCAGGGGCACTCAACCACTGAGCAACATCCTGAGCCCTATTTTGTGTTTTGTGTAGAGACAGGGTCTCACTGAGTTGCTTAGTGCTTCATCGTTGCTGAGGCTGGCTTTGAACTCGTGATTCTCCTGTCTCAGCCTCCCAAAGTGCTGGGATTACAGGTGTGCACCACTGCGTCCAGCTTTCATTTTTGTATGGTGTGTCAAAATGCATTCTACTGTCATCTATAACTAATTAGTATAAATTTAAAAAAGAAAAAAATACAGCTTATGCTTCTACATTTGTTCAATGCCATTTTCAGTTAATTTTTGCATACAGTTTGAGATTCAGTTCAATATTTATTATTTTGCCTATGGATAGTCAATTGCTATAGTGTCATTTTTGGAAAAGGATATTTTTCTCCAGTGAACTGCATTTGTACCATTGTCAAAAACTTTGGGCATTATCTATTTTGGTTGATTTTTTTTTCTCTATTCTGTTCCAATAATCTTATGTATCTCTTTTCCCACTAATACCATATAGTCTTGATTACTGTAGCAATAGAGTACTGAAATCAGATGGACTCATTATCCACTTTTTATTTCTTTTTCAAAATTGTTTTAGTTATTCTAATCTCTTTGTCCTTTGATATAAAATTTTAAGTAGTATTTGCTATGTGTGTGAACATTTTGCTGAACTTTTTATAGGAATTACACTTAACCTATATATTACTTTTGGGAGAAGAGACATCTTTATTGTGTTGAGTTTTCCAACCCACAACATGGCATGCTTCTAGATTTGTTTAGATGTTCTTCAATTTTTTTTTTTTTTTTTTTTGGTGCTGGGAATTGAACTCAGGGGCTTGTGCATGTGAGGCAAGCACTCTACCAACTGAGTTATATCCCCAGCCCTTCTTTAATTTTTTGATTAGCATTTTACAGTTTAAACAAATCCTGTACATGTTTTGTTATATTTACATCTAAGTATTTGAGTATTTTACTGATTATAAATCATATTTGTTTTTTTTAAAAGAAGACCTCTATGATTTGTATCCAGTTTGCATATCTAATCTTCTGAAATATCTATAATTCTAAAGATAGAAAAACAATTGAGCAGTGGCCCAAGGTGCTTGTTGAATATGAATAAATCGACAAAAATTTAAAAATGAAAAAAAAAACCCAATCAGGATAATTTTGCTCACTGTTAACTTTCAGCCAAGAGCTATTTAGACCTAATCCTCTGCACTAGCCTTAATTTGTTTGAATTCTGTATACAACACAGCATCACAATCTGCTATGCAACAAATTACCACAAATTTAGCATCTTAAAACAACAATCCACATTTATTATCTCACCATTTCTGTGGGTCAGGAGTTCTAGTGCAGCTTTGCTGGGTCCTTTCTCAATCACATATACTACAATCAACATGTTGCCTCGATTGTGTATCCAACCAAGTGAAATTTCTGCGTCAAAGAGTACATGCATTTAAACTTTGATAAGATCTGTTAATTGTCTTTCAAAAAGTTACTTATTTACAGTCCCATTAACCTCGTCTCCAAAAATGGATATAAGTAACTTCATAAATATGCTAAGCTTTTATATGTAAGTGAACTGTTTCCTCTCAACACATACCTGTGCTTACTTTTGGTCACCATGCTTATACCATAGTAGTGTAAACAGACCAAGGTTTGACTCTTCAGGAGGCACAATCTCTCATGGCATATCCTTAGGAAGTTCATGTTCATTATCTGACCTTTCATTTGCTGACTCCCTACTTTAGTGAGATTTTCTGGGGGATCTTGGCACAGAATATGGAGGGAGGAAGGGAGAGAGAGGAGGGAAGAAAGAAGGCAAAGGTAGTGAGGAAAATATGAGAGAAAAATATTCCCTTGGTAATTTTGCTCAGAATTGACCATGGAGAGCTGGAATTGTATCACCATTCTACCTTCTATATTTCTGTGGAAATATAGAAGGTAGAATAAAGAAGGGCAAAGTGGAAACTCTTTCAAGTGGCAGATGTTCAAACTGTGCAAATTGAATGAGTAATCATTTAAATATCAATACAAGTTCCTGAATTCTTGAAGACAACATCATTCTGAAAGTTTACTAAATACAGAAACTACATTTAAAATCTCAAGTGAATCACAACTTAGTGAAAACAGATTTGGTTTCGGGAAAGAATCTGGATATTCAGTGCCTTTCTCTATTCCATATTCAACAAATAGTGGTGGACTTATGGTAAGGTTTATGAAACCAAAGCTTTAACCCTTCACTTTCTCACCTGCTCAGATTCGTACTATATGTTTACACATACAACATCTACATCAGGACTAACGAATTTATAGAGAAATATTTTATATATGTTTTAAGATACATATGTATACATATATAATATTCTGTCAGGAAACAGATTCTGAGTCAGAAGACAGGTCATTTATTACTCACCAAGCATCAAAGAACTCAGTTCCCTCCCCCAGTTTCCATCCATGGATGATGCAATGAGGGCCAGATGGTCATTTGTTTGCAGATGATTGCACCATAGAACAGGAACCTTGCAATCATGAGATTCATAGCTAATGTGGCGATGTTGGCATATCTGTCCTTTGTATCTTCTGGATATTTACCCTGAAATGTAAATAATCCTCAAGGATTGATAAGAAGATATAGGAATGTCTCTAGAACATCAGAAGTGGTTTCAGGGGAGATGAGTCTCTAAATCTCTCTGGAGTGATACACATTCTCTAGCTTCCATGTTTACTACTTAATGATCTTTTTAAAATTAGTTTTGCCTGTGTTCTTTGCGTAGGAAGCCTGAGCCATGCAGAAAAGAGTATATCCATAGAAAATTACTTTCTGACAGCTCCTTTCAAAATCTGAAGGTGGGTAGTCAATGGATTCATGTGAATCCTTCATACTTTTATGGGGGAAGGTAAAATTTGTAAAACAAAATATTCCTGTTCTTTTTTTTCTTAAGTCCTCCAAACTGAGTTTCAGGCCCCACAAAATCTGCATTTTGGCACTGCTCACAAATGTGCCTGAAGTTGTTCATTGTGGGGAGAGAAAACATGTTGGTGAAAAAGTGCCATACAGGTGTTAAGCAAAATCTGTTTCTTTGCTCTGATGGAGTGCTCCCTCCTGTATCCCTTACCACACACTCTGAGTTCCATCACCAGCTCTGATGATGCCTTCCTTCCCTTACAACACTTTCAAGCAGTGGCTGGTTTTTATGCTTGCAAAGCTCTCTCTTGATTTGAGCAATTTTCTTCTTGCTCCTCAATGTTTAGCTTGGAATCTTTTTGCTCCTTTCTACCATCCATCATCCAGTCTCATTCTGTAATTCACCTTAACTTTTCAATGATTGTAGCTTTTAACTTTAGTCTCTCTTTGTAAATCTACTCCTAATTCCTTAAGAAACAAGTAGATGAACATTTTCTGATTTTCCCTAACTTGAAGTCTTCTCTTTTGACTACCTTGTCTCCACCCTAACTCAGTCCCATGTGTATATGTTAGATCACTATAAAATGCAACTGCAAATCCCTTGTGATCTCAATTTCATTACTTTTTGACATTTTTAACTTGTTCTAATGAGTTTCACATGACAGTAGAATGCATTTGGACACATCATACATGAGTGGAGTATAACATCATTCTTTCGATTGTACATGGGGTAGATTCACACCTGTCTTGTAATCATATATGTACATAGGATAATTATGTCCAATCCATTCTACTACTCTTCCTACCTTTATATCTCCTCCCCTCTCTTCACTCCCTCTACCTAATCCAAAATTTCTCTATTTTTCCCTAGCACCACTCCTTATTGTGAATTAGCACCCACATATCAAAGAAAACATTTGAACTTTAATTTTTTGAGTTTGGTTCTTTTCACTTAGCATGATATTTTCCAGATCCATCCATTTACCTGCAAATGTCAGCATTTCATTCTTTTTTAAGGCTAAGTAATATTCCATTGTGTATATGCACCACAGTTTCTTTATTCATAATTTGTCTATTGAGAATTGAGCTGCTGTACACATTGAAGTGACTGTATCACTGTAGTATGCTGATTTTAAGTCCTTTAGATATAAACCAAGGAGTAGGATGACTGGGTCAAATGGTGGTTCCATTCTAAGTTTTCTGAGGAATCCCCATACCATGTTCCATAATGGTTGCACCAATTTGCAGTCCCACCAGCAATGTATGAGTGTACCTTTTCCCCCACATCCTTGCCAACATTTGTTGTTGCTTGTATTCTTGGTAATTGCCTTTCTGACTAGAGTGAGATGGAATCTTAGCGTAGTTTTGAGTTGCATTTCTCTAATTGCTAGAGATGTTGAACGTTTTTTCATATACCTGTTGATCAATTGTATTTCTTCTTCTGTGAAGTGTCTGTTCAGTTCCTTAGCCCATTTCTTGATTGGGTCATTTGTTTTTTGGTGTTGAGTTTTTTGAGTACTTTATATATCCTGGAGATTCATGCTTTATCTGAGGTGCATATGGTAAAGATTTTTTTTGCATTCTATATATTCTCTCTTTATGACACTGTTTCTTTTGCTGTGAATAAGCTTTTAGTTTGAATCCATCCCATTTATTGATTCTTGATTTTACTTCTTGTGCTTTAGGAATCTTGTTAAGGAATTCAGTTCCCAAGTCAAGATGATGAAGATTTGGGTCTATATTAGGCACAGGGTCTCTGTTCTAGTGTCTAAGTCTTTGATCCACTTTGAGTTGAGTTTCATGCATGGTGAGAGATAGAGGTTTAATTTCCTTTTGCTACATATGTATTTCCAGTTTTCCCAGCATCATTTGTTGAAGAGGCTATCTTTTCTCCAATGTATGTTTTTGGCAACTGTGTCTAGTATGAGATAACTGCATTTATATGGGCTTATCTTTGTGTCTTCTATTCTGTACCACTGGTCTACTTGTCTGTTTTGGTGCCAATACTATGCTGTTTTTGTTACTATGACTCTGTAGTATAATTTAAGTTCTTTTAATGTGATGCCTCCTGTTTCACTCTTCTTGTTAAGGATTGCTTTGGATATTCTGGGTCTCTTATTTTTCTGAATGAATTTCATGATTTCTTTTTCTAGTTCTATGAAGAATGTCTTTGGGATCTTTAATAGGAATTGTATTAAATATGTATAATTGTTTTGGTAGTATGGCTATTTTGACAATATTGATCCTGCCCATCCAAGAGCATGGGAGAACTTTCCATATTCTAAGGTCTTCTCAAACTTCTTTCTTTAGTGTTCATCAGTTTTCATTGTAGAGATCTTGTACCGCTTTTGTTAGATTGATTCCCAAATATTTTGGTTTTTGAGGCTATTGTGAATGGGGTAGTTTTTCTAATTTCTTTTTCATGGATTTATCTCTGATGTATAGGAATGCATTTGGATATAGGTGCATATGGGTGTTGATTTTATATCCTGCTACTTTGCTGAACTCATTATTAGTTCTAGAAGTTTTATGTTGGAAGTTTTTGGATCTTCTAAATATAGAATCATGTCTTTGGCAAATAGTGATAGTTTAAGTACTTTTTTTCCTATTCATATCTCTTTAATTTCTTTTTTATGTCAAATTGCTCTATCTAGAGTTTCTAGGACTATGTTGAATAAAAGTGGTGATAGAGGGCATCCTTGTTTTGTTCCAGTTTTTAGAAGGAATGCTTTCAATTTTTCTCCATTTAAAATGATGTTAGCCTTGGGCTTAGCATAGATAGCTTTTAGAATGTTGAGGTATATTCCTACTATCCCTTGTTTTTCTAGTGATTTGAACATGAACTGGTGCTGTGTTTTGTCAAATACTTTCTGTGCATCTGTTGAGGTGATCATATGATTCTTGTCTTTAAGTCTATTGATGTGATGAATTATGTTTATTGATTTCCATTTGTTGAACCAACCTTGCATCCCTAGGATGAACCCCACTTGATCATGGTGCACTATATTTTAAATATGTTTTTGTATGTGATTTGCCAGAATTTTATTGAGAATTTTTGCATCTATGTTCATCAGGAATATTGGTCTTAAGTTTTTTTCCTTGATGTGTCTTTGTTTGGTTTTGGTATTAGGGTGATACTAGTCTCATAGAAGGAGTTTGAAAGAGTTCCCTCCTTTTCTATTCATGTAATAATTTGAGGAGTGTTGGTGTTAATTCTTCTTGAATGTCTTATAGAACTTGGCTGAGAATCTGGTTGTGGGCCTTTTTTACTTGGTAGGCTTTTGATGGTGTCTTCTATTTCATTGCTTCAAATTGATCTATTTAAATTGTTTATGTCCTCTTGATTCAGTTTGGGTAGGTCAAATGTCTCTAGAAATTTGTTGATATCTTTGAGATTTTCTATTTTATTGGAGTATAAATTTTCAAAATAGTTTCTAATTATCTTCTGTATTTCAGTAGTGTCCATTGTGATATTTCCTTTTCATCACAAATTTTAGTAATTTGAGTATTCTCTGTCTTTCTCTTTGTTAGCATGGCTAAGGGTTTATCAATTTTATTTATGTTTTCAAAGAACCAACTTTCTGTCAATTTTTTGAGTTGTTTCTTTTGTTTCAGTTTCATTGATCTCAGCTCCAATTTTAATTATTTCCTGTCTTCTGCTTTTGGTGTTGATTTGTTCTTCTTTGTCTAGGGCTTTGAGATGTAATATTAAGTCCTTTATTAGAGAGTCATTGACTTTCTATTCTTTTAATGAATGAACTCAATGTAATGAACCTTCCTGTTAGCACTGCCATCATAGTATCTCAGAGATTTTGAGATGTTGTATTGGTAGTATTCTTGTTTACCTCTAAGTATTTTGTTATTTCATCCCTGATTTCTTCTGCTATCCATCCATCATTCAGTAGTGTATTAGTTAGTCTCCAGGTGTTGGAGTAGCTTCTATTTTTTATTCTGTAATTGATTTCTAATTTCATTCCATTATAATCTGTTACAATGCAGGGTAGTATCTTTATTTATTTATTTTTTTGTATTTGCTAAGAGGCATAAGATATGGTCTATTTTAGAGAATGATCCATGTGTTGCTGAGAAGAAAGTGTATTTGCTTATTGATGAATGAAATAGTCTATATATGTCTGTTAAGTCCAAATTGTTGATTGTATTATTTAGTTCTACAATTTCTTTGTTTAGTATTTGTTTGGAAGATCTATCCAGTAGTGAGAGAAGTGTGTTAAAGTCACCCAATATTATTGTATTATGGTCTATTTGATTCTTGAAATTGAGAAGCATTTGTTTGATGCATGTAGATGCTCCATTGTTTGGCTCATAAATATTTACAACTGTTATG
Source organism: Geosciurus inauris (assembly GCA_004024805.1). Lineage (NCBI taxonomy): Eukaryota > Metazoa > Chordata > Mammalia > Rodentia > Sciuridae > Geosciurus > Geosciurus inauris. The sequence goes on from PVHX01011230.1 coordinate 59,195, forward strand.
TCTTGTTGATGTATAATTCCCTTAAGCAGTATGAAATGTCCTTCTTTGTCCCTTCTGATTGACTATGGCTTGAATTCCACTTTATCTGACATGAGGATTTAAACTCCTTCTTGTTTATGTGATCCATGTGAGTGATATGTTTTTTCTTATCCTTTCACCTTCAGTCTTGGATGTCTGTGCCTATGAAGTAGGTCCCTTAGAGACAGCATATTTTTGGGCCTTGCTTTTTAATTCAGTCTACCAGTCTTTGTCTTTTGATTGATGAGTTTAAACCATTAACATTCAGGATTATTATTGAGTTAGGATTTATATTCCCATTCATTTTGGTTTATTTCTGGTTTTTAGTTTGGCTGAGTTTCTCCTTTGATTGTCTTTTCCTTTAGTTTAGTTCCTCCTTTTGCTGGTTTTCACTTTTTTAAAATTTCCTCCTCATGGAATATTTCGTTGAGAATGTTCTGTAGGGCTGACTTTCTAGTTGTGAATTCTTTTAATTTTTGTTTATCATGGAAGGTTTTTATTTCATCTTCAAATATGAAGCTTAATTTTGCTGAGCACAAAATGGCTGGCATCCATTTTATTTCAGAGCTTGGTATATGTTGTTCCAGGATCTCCAGCTTTGAGGGTTTGGGTTGAGAAATCAGCTGAGATCTGAATTGATTTCCCACTATATGTAATCTGACGTTTTTCTCTGGAAGCCTTTAAAATTCTATCCTTATTCTATATGCTAGGCATTTTCATTATAACGTGCCTAGATGTGACTCTGTTGTAATTTTGCACATTTGGGGTCCTATAAGCCTCTTGTATTTTTTAAAATATTTTTTAGTTATAGATGGACACAATATCTTTATTTTGTTTATTTATTTTTATGTAGTGTTGAGGATCAAACCCAGTGCCTCACATGTGTGAGGCAAGCACTCTGCCACTGAGCCACAACCCCAGCCCAGACTCTTATATTTGGTTTTACATTTTATTCTTCAGGTTTGGGAAATTTTCTGATATTATTTTATTGAAAAGATTGTGCATTCCTTTGTTTATATCTTCATGCCTTACTCTATCATGATAAATCTTAAAATTGGTCTTCTTATATTATACCATAATTCTTGGAAGTTCTGTTCATAGTTTCTTACCATCTTCTCTGTGTAGTCAACTTTATTTTCAAGGTTATATATTTTGTCTTCAGTGCCTGAAGTTCTGTCTTCCAAGAGGTCTAATCTGTTGGTGATAATTTCCATTGAATTTAATTTGCTTTATTGATTTCTTTGAAGATTTCTGCTTGGTTTCTTTTCATAATCTTTATCTCTTTATTGAAGTGGCCTTCTACCTCCTAAAATTTATCTCTGATTTTACTCCTTATATCTTCCTTTATTTCATGGATCAATTTAACTATGAACATTCTGAACTCCTTCTCTGACATTTCTTCTCCTGTGTTGTCAATGGATCCTATTATTGGAGCATCTTGGTTTGTTTGGGTGCTTTGTTCCCTTGTTTATTCATGTTGTTCATGTGTTTTCCATGTAGCAGTGTGGATCTGAAGTATTACAGTTTCTACTCTGTAGACTTATAGTGTCCCTGAAAGTCTCCAGTACTTCATGTTTAAGGGGATGATCAATATTAACAGCATCCAATGCAAACAATATACATCCTTAATCAAATGGTTCCTAATAAGATGTCAGGCACTTCTCTCCCATGTGGTCCTAAGGGCTGAGTGCCAGGACCTGTGCGCCTGTTGCAGAGAGATGTTCTGTAACAGGCAGATCAGGACCAGGTGCTGAAAGTTGCAGGTCGGTGTCAGAGCTGTGAGTGCTGGGCTAGTTTGATGACTAGGGAGAGGTTGGGGGCTCTGTTGGGTGCTGGACTGATGCCAGACCTGGTAGGACCAGGAGATCAGTGGATGCTGGACCGAGGAGGGAGGTGGGGACCAGACTGGTGCTGGGGACTGGGCTGGTGCCAGGGCCCAGTGAGTGCTGGCCTGAGTGGGCCCTGGGAACCCAGTGGGTGCTGGACTAGCTGGTTGGGCAAATCAAGAGCAAGATGCCTTCACATCCTCATTCCACTCTCTACCTGCTATTGCCAGTCCTTGCCGTTCTTGTATTCCCCATGATCTGCTGAGCTGGGGAGAGCCTGGCTCTCTCCTGCCCCTGCAGCAAGATGGTGGCTACTAGCACACCCAGCAGGAAGCCCTCAGGTGTAACCAAACCTGCAGGCACCTTAATAATGGACCTTCAGGCCCTGGTCAGTGTCCCCAGATGGAGGAGACCACATCCTGAGATGGTGTTGGAGTCAGCAAACTTGTAGGCACCCCAACACTGAGTCTACTGGCCCTGGCTGACATCCCAAGATGGAGGCTGCCAGATCTTGAGATGGCAATGGTGAAGGTGGTGATGTGCCCCAAGATGGAGGTGGCCTCATTCTGAAATGGAGTAGCATTATGACAGCCTCAGTTTCATTTATCTTAACTTCTGAGAGCTACCTTGTCTACTGTGGGTCCACTCCCCTTTTGCCCACCATGACCTCTAATTCATAATTCTACCACCTTTTTATTACCTTTCACCACTTGATGTCATCATTCTTTCCCCAGTTTAAATGAGTATAGTCAGGGTATCTTGAATCTCACAGTTTCCAGATCTGGAAAAACAACAACAACATAATCTTGGTTAAATGTAATCTCTTGCTAGTCTACATCTGAGCTCAATAGCTGAATGGGATTTATAAAAATGTTCCCTTAACCCAGCTTCACCTGCAAGTTACCATCTGCTTCTTTGTTCCTTTTACAGAAAAACCCTTAACAGTCTCAAAATACAAGTATAGATTTTTTATGAATGAAATGAAATAGTACTTCAGAGTTGCTTCAAAATAATTTAGTAAGATAGGTACAGAATGGGTGGGGGAAAATGAACATAGGTTAAGACTTTTTGAATCTGAGTTATAGGAACATAGCATTTCATTTTTAGTAATCTGTTTTTATATGCTGGCAATTCCATAATATGAATTCTTTTAAAAAAATGTCTACAATTGCCTCACTAATTCTTCTTCTTCCTTTCATCTCTAAACCCACTCTGATCAGATTTTTGCTTTCAACACTCAACTGGACCCACTGCTCTTCAGAGTCATGTTTTTTCATTACCAAATTCAATAATCAATCTTTTCCTATCATCTTTTCCCATCAGCAGTGTTTGAAAGACCATCATTCCTATATCACACCTTGATGTTCATTCAATCTCTTCAAGTTTATTGTAGGGCAGGCATCACAACCTCATCCCTCTACCTTGCCTATCATTCCTTTCTAGTCTCCTCTGTTGATTTGCTCTCTTCTCCTTGATCTCTTGATGTTGGCGTCCTCAGGGTGGGCCTTGCTATTTACACTGCATCCCTTAATGATGTCTTTTCAGACTTACACCAGGTTATGGCAGAAAATGCCTTCTTTATGTGGATCACTCTCAGTTTTTTATCCCTACACCAGATTCTCTCCAAAACTCAAGACCTTCATATTCAGCTGCCTACTTGACATCTCACTTGGATATGTACTAGGCATCTAAAACTTGCTATAACTGGACTTCTTGTCTTTCTCCTGAAACCTACTCTACAAAATCTGTCCTTGTTCTGCTGATGGCAACTTTGTATTTCCACTTACTTAGACTGAAAGTCTTAGGTCATTCTTGATTCATTTTTTCCCTTCTCAAAATTTACATATACTCTTTTTTTTTTTTGGTACTGTGGATTGAACTCATGGGCACTCGACCACTGAGCCACATCCCCAGCCCTATTTTGTGTTTTATGTAGAGACAGGGTCTCACTGAGTTGCTTAGCACCTTGCCTTTGCTGAGGCTGGCTTTGAACTCACGATTCTCCTGTCTCAGCCTCTCTAATTGCTGGGATTACAGGCTTGCGCCACTGCACTCAGCTAAAATTTACATATACTCTTATGGTAAACGCTATTGCTGTGCTTTCAAGATATTTCCAGAATCTAACTTCTTCAGATTACCTTGATTCTTACCAGCCTTCTCTGGACCAACTGTATTTTTCAACTGAATGACAACAGTAGCTTCTGTGTTCATTGGAGTTGCCATATCAAAAGTATCACAAAACTAAGAGGGCTTAAAAAAATAAAAAATATTTTCTCACACAATTCTGGAAACTAAAAATCCAGTTTGGCAGAGCTATCCTGTTTCTGAAGTATTTAGTGGATCTAGATTCTCCTTCTTTAAATTCTGGAATGTCTAGCTTTTAGCAATACTGTGGATTTCTTGGCTTATAGATAAATTATTGCAGTCTCTGTGTCCATCTTCACTTGGCCTTCTTCCTATGTCTCTTTCCAAATTTATCACTTAGAAGGAAACCAACCATTGGATCAGGGTTGAATCTAATCTGATATGATCTCATCTTAACTTGACAATATTGCAAAGAATCTGTTTGACAGGTTTCAGTTGTACACAAATACGGCCCAGCACAACCTTGTAATTAAGTTCTTTTCTTACAATGTTCTTTTACCATATATACTTAATACAGCCTGAGGCCTGAGTAATGTTTTTAAATGTAAGTCAGATTATGTCACTCCTATATATGCCCATTTTAACTCACAGTAAAATTACAAAATTTGTATAGTTACCATATTACCCAACAATTCCACCCCTAGGTACTTAACTAAAGAGAATTGAAAAAAATATATAAGTAAAAATATGTACACAAATATTCATAACAACATTACTTGCAAAAGCTGAGTAGAAACAACTCAGATAACAAATGGATAAAAATGTATCATAATCATACAAGGGAATATTGTTCAGTCCTAAAAAATAGTAAAATACTGATATATAAGCTACCATATGGATGAATCTTGAAAACATTTTGCCTTGAAGTAGAAGCAAAGAACAAAAGGCCACATATTGTATGATTATTTTTACGTGAATTGTCCAGAATGGGGAATCCTGTAGAGACATTAAGTACATAAGTGTTTCTAGAGGGTAGAGAGAAGAGCAAATGAGGAATGATTGCTAAAAGATATAGTGATTTTGAGGAGCGATGAAAATACTCTAAAGTTATAATGATAGTAGCACAACTCTGTGAATACACTATCAATCACTGAATTGTATACTTGGACAATAGGAGTTTTATGGTACGTGACTATCACAATAAAATAAAAATCAAGGGTCTTTCCCCTGAAAATTCCCAGACCTTTTAGTGACTTTTGTAGTTATATATGTCTCTTACTACTTTTTTTTGGTACTGGGGATTGAACTCAGGGGTACTCGACCACTGAGCGACATCCCCAGGCCTATTTTGTTTTATGTAGAGATGGGGTCTCACTGAGTTGCTTAGCACCTTGCTGTTGCTGAGGCTGGCTTTGAACTCATTATTCTCCTGTCTCAGCCTCCCTAAGTGCTGGGATTACAGGCATGCACCACCGCGCCCAGCTCTTACTGCTCTTTCACTGGATCATTTTGCATCAGCCACACTAGCCTCTACCATTCTTCAAACATGCCAGGCAGTCTCCCAACTAGTGCCTTAGAAATGTTCTCTACATGGAATCCTCTTCCTCAAAGACTGATTCTCACCATTGTACATCATCTTCTTAATGCTATTTAATGTTGCCTGCAACCTGCATACTAACTTTACTTGCACTAATTTTGATTTTTTTACCTCCACTTTTAAATATACCATAAAATTTACTTATTTCTTTTATTTAATATTTATTTTCTCTTCCCACTCTTGGTCTTCTTTGGTAAATGTTGTATCTTAAGTACTTAGAAAAATGACTGGAAAATAGGCATTTCATACATATTTTTGAACAAACCCATGGTGGATCTCCATTTCAAATATCTGAAGAACAATTTTTCCCCAGTATCTTATGGAGTGAATACAATGGTGACTGCTACATAAAAAAAAAATGGGTGAATGAAGCCGGGTGTGGTGGCGCACGCCTGTAATCCCAGCACTTTGGGAAGCTGAGACAGGAGTTCAGAGCCAGCCTCAGCAATGGCGAGGTGCTAAGCACCTCATTGAGACCCTGTCTCTACATAAAACACAAAATAGAGGTGAGGATGTGGCTCAGTGGTCGAGTAGCCCTGAGTTCAATCTCTGGGAAAGAAGAAAGAAAGAAAGAAAGAGAGAGAAGAAAGAAAGAAAGAAAGAAAGAAAGAGAGAAAGAGAGAAAGAGAGAAAGAGAGAAAGAGAGAAAGAGAGAAAGAGAGAAAGAGAGAGAGAGAGAGAGAGAGAGAGAGAGAGAGA
>PVHX01011231.1:0-65405 GCA_004024805.1 Geosciurus inauris
GAGAGAGAGAGAGAGAGAAAGATTTAATTTCTTTGCACTTCATAGTCCTGAGAATCCTAAGCCACAATGTGGTGTGGGAATACCTCTTGTATTATAATAATGTGATAATACAGGTCAAACAGGGCTTGCACATGTCTGCAGAGGATTCAGAGGATTCAGGGCTTGGTCAGTTCACCAAACTCTGTGATTGTGTAGTTGTTTCCACTAAGGGAGGATATTTCTCTAATTTTCCCCCAACCCAAAGGCTAGCAAAGGCCCTGATAGAAAACATTTCAGAAATATTAATTCCTTCCTTTTCCCTCCTGTAGACATTACTTGTTTGGATGGTCAAAAGATAGAAACAATATTTTTTTTGTTGTTCAGCAATTAAACTTTTAAGAAACAGTATTGATTTTTATTGTTTCTTCCCTGAAAAGCATTCAGTTTCTCCCTATTCTGTGGTCGTTCTTTCCCCTGTTCCTTTCCTGTAGCTCATGTCCCTTCTCTCCCTTCTCCATTTTCCATCTTCCCATGCTTTTCTAGTAGACACTTTGCTTTGCTTCTTTTCCTTTATTCTCCACTTCTTTTTTTCTCTCCCCTTTCTCTTCTGGAAAGGACTTTTGAGGACTTGATCTTTTTAAACTCAGGGTTTCCTCATGTAAAAGCTGGTACACAATCTCCAAAGCCAGACTCTCTGGTATGAAACATTCTGGACACATGTCCTAGTTCCTTGGCTTTGGACCTACTAAGCTTTCTTGCTTTACCTTTGGGTAGAATTGGTCTAATTTACTTCCCTTTGTGACCACTGTGGAGAAATAAATGAAGTCGTGTTTGCCAAGCACCTGAGGCCATATAAACAATCAATAAACTACAGTTTCTTCTCCCTTCTAACTTCAAGAAATGAAACCATAGTTGTAAAATGCTCGGCATAGAGTAGGCCTCAAACTTGAAGCACACATCATTTGCTTCCCATTTAAATAGAACAGATGCAGACACCATCATTTTCCTGTCTTAACCTTTTCCCCTGTAAACAAGTCTTTTCCTAATTGTTTGAGTAGCTGAAACATCTCTTGTCCAAACATGGACTGAGAACATAGGGGTGAACTATTCATGACTACTGAGAGAATTCCGGGAATGGTTCCTGCCTGCCCTTAGGCAGATGGTCGGCCCACATATATTTCACAACACAAATTAATGTAAAACATATTCATGTGTGTATTAATTAATGCTAATGTATTCATAAGCGACTCAGATAATGGGCAGTCCATTCTGACATCTCCCTCCTAATTCATTTACTCTGAAGAGAGGGAATCTTGCCTAATTTTAGGCTCATATAAATGGATCTGTGACTTCAGTGGCTCACTTTCTTCCTCATTCCCAATGGCCACCTGCTGGTTATCTCAGAATTCCTCTAACTGGTGAAAAAGACTTCCAGGTTGTAATTATATGAGGGAAGAAATGGCATCTGAACCAATGTTAGGCTAAAGCAGAATGAAGAGTATGAATTAATTTCTCTCTTGGAGAAATCAGATAAAAAATAGCTATAAGAGTAAGTAATACAGGTTGAGTATCCCTCATTCAAAAACCCTAAACCTAGAATGTTCTAAACTCCAAAATATTTTCATCACTGACATGATACCACAAGTAGAAAATTTCACACCTAAGATCACATGACAGGTCTCATTGAAAATATTTTATTAAATTATCTTAGGGCTATGTGTATGAAGGGTATGCGTACAAAAAGGATTGCCATGTTTCGACTTGGATCCCATCCCCAAGATATCTCATTATGTGCATGTAAATATTCCAAAAATCCAAAACACCTGTGGTCCTAACCATTTCAGACAAGGGACACTCAAGCTGTAGTACTGGAAGAGAATGCTAAGATGAAGAAGTCACTAGGAGTAGGAAGAGGTCCCAGAAGGGGGGACCCAGGGGTGAAAAAAAGGATACATGGAGATTTTGGTACCAGGGATTAAACCAAGGGGCCCTTAATCACTGAGTCACATCACCAGCACCCTTCTCATATTTTGTTTATAGACAGGGTCTCACTAAGTTGCTTAGGGCTTCGCTAAGTTGCTGAAGTTGGCTTTGAACTTGTGATCCTCCTGTCTCAGCCTCCCAATATGCTGGGATTTATAGGCGTGCACCACCATGCCCAGCTTCAGTTTGTTTTTATTACTGTTATTTAAAAAAAAAACTGAGTTGCCTTCAATAGAGGAGTATTTTCTTTAGGTAATTATTAATGGTAGAGCTTGACAATGGAGTTCAGAGACTAAAAAGGTCTCTGCCTTCAAGGAATCTTCAATCAAATCTAGATAACTATGGAGTGAGACAAGAGAGATGTCAAGTGAAAATATATATAATGTCCTGCTCTTCTTTGGTTCTCCTGTCACATACACATTCTGTTGAACTTGAGTCTGCTGGTTGAGTCTCTTGGGACTGGGTTATCAGAACTTCTATTACTAGGAGGTGAAGAGTTAAACAGAAGTTCTTCCTGAAACAGTTCACATACTGTGATTCAGCGGTATGTTTCTGTTCAAACTAGAAGATTTGCATCCTAGTAATAAAAGAACAAAAGCCAATCTGAGTGATAAGTGAATTAGTACAGGGAATGAAGACAAACATAGGCGAGATCTAGAATGGATAGCAAGGGATTGGATCAATGGGAAAAGAAAAATATGCCCTGGCAGTTGCCCATGCTGGGGAGTTTTGGAAGCCCTTTTAGGTTATCATCACAAACATCCCATGAAGGCCTGAAGGCAAGTGGTAGAAACAGGTTTTACATTCAGATGTATTTTTTAAAAATTTTTTTTAGTTCTTGATTGACCTTTATTTATTCATTTATTTAGATGTGGTGCTGAGGATCGAATCCAGTGCCTCACGCATGCGAGGCAAGCGCTCTACCACTGAGCCACAATCCCAACCCCTCAGATGTGTTTTTCTGTAAATTAAGGAACTTGGAGGAAATGACTGCTGTGACAATACCCTCCCAGATGGCCCCAATGACCTTTGTCTCCTGGTATTAATAGGCTTCGGCAATTCTCCACTGCAGTGTGGACTGCATCTAGCAACTCCTTGTGAACAGAATATGGCAGAATGATGGGGTGTCACTTTTGATATCGGGTTATAAAAAGACTGTAGCTTCTCCCTTTTGGATGCCCTCACTATGGGGGGAGGAAGCTGCCCATTTGGCAAAGAAATGAAGTCATCAAGCCACTAGCCAGACAGGATTGAGCCTGGCTAAAGTGGTGCATGAGAGAGCTTGGAAGCAGACCTTCTCTGCTGGGCTGAGATGACTGCAGTCTGGCTGCCACCTTGATTGAAGACTTCTGTGAGACCGTGAGGAAGGGCCACCTAATAAGCCCCTTTTGGATGCTTGACCTACAGAAACTGTGAGATAGTAAATATTTGGGGTCTTTAGTCACTGAGTTTAGGGGTAATTTGTTAGGCAGCAATAAATAATGAATACCATTACCCTTTTGTCTTTTTAAGTTATGTTTTACTTTCTATGTATAAAACTTTTGCTTACTGTTAAAGTGGAAAGACAAGGAATGCAAATAATACCCCCAAAGGTTGCAACAAAGAGCTGACAATATTTTCCACGTAAGAGAGGAAGTGAGATATTTAAAATGTGAGTCAAATAGTGTCAGTCCCTTGTTCAAAATCATCCAATGACATTTCATTATGTTTGGAAAATAATCCAAAATTCTTGCTGGGGCCTCCAAGGCTGATGTGACCCCCTGCTGTCCTTGTGATTACAGAGCCTCTGCTCTTTCCCTCACTCTTGGGGCTCCAGCTAGCACAGCCTCTTGCTGCTCATCAAGGCTGTCCCACATGCTCTTGCCTCAGGCTCATGTACTTGCTGTTTTCTTTGCTGACCTGCTTTTCCCCCAAATCGATCTCATGACCAGCTCCCTTGACACATTCACCTCTCAAATGTGGCTTCCTCCAGTCTCTGTTCAAACGTGACTCCACGGAGATGCCTTCCATGAATATACATCCAAAATAATCACCTTCACCTACAAATCCCTATGCTGTAGGTATATCATATCATTACTTGTTATTTACTCTCTAATTGTCTGTCTCCCACTACAATGCCAATTCTACCAGTGTAGGCATTTTATTTTGTTCACTACTATAGCCTCAGTTCAATAAATACTTGTTAAATAATTGTTATTACTATTCATTTTATTCCCTTTCATTCTTTATTCTCTTTTCTTCCCTCTATATGATTTTTCATATTTTTAGATATTTAATTTTAATAAGCAGAAGATAAAATATAACTTAAAAAGGCAAAGCTATACAATTATCTGATTTTTAAAATTGTTACAATGTAATAGCTATATTTTTTTTTAATCAAATGAATGTGTAATCTGAAACAGGGGACAGGAAAAAATGTGGCTAAACTTACTGTGTTCCAGTTTCCTCATCTGGAATGTGGAGATGCCGCAAAGAACACTGAGTAAAATAATGCACATACCTTATTTTGCACAGTTGTACATACTGAGGAATTAAAAATGTCATAGGACATGAATCCCATCTCAGGCATCTCAGTAAGTATTGAAAATGAGGAAAGTAGTTAATGTAAGTTCCCCTGTGGGGTGAGTTTACAAAAGAACACATAGGGTACAGTTTTTCTTTACCCATTCATTCCCTCACGTACTTTCTCCTTGGTTTTGGTCTTCATGTTCCCCTCAATGGCATACGATTTCCTATATTCCTAGGCACACTTACCCTTTTTCAATGCAAACCAAGCTATTTTTTCAGTCCCTTAGATGAAGATCCCTTTCTCCCAGACTCAGTGATTTATCTTGATGAAATTTATCTGAGGGAGACAGGAAAGTCAAGGGAGAAGTTTGACCAGAAATTTCCTGGGGATGTGGTTCAGAGGCTAAGCAACCCTGGGTTCAATCCCTGGTTCCAAACAAAAACCAAAAAACAAAAAAATTATAAACTTATAACAATGGCTGTAACTACATTATCTTACATGTTTCTCATAGGCAATAGGTTGGTTATGGACATATAGGACATAAAACTACCAAGAAAATCAAGAATAGATAAAAAATGCATGTTGCCTCTACGGTAATATACCAGTGGCACTCCCATCTACCCAGGTTAAAAATTATGTGATTCTGTCAGAAAAATATTAATAACTACATACTTTAATAAGAAATAAATTCAACAAAGAACGATAATATTGGGCTGGGATTGTGGCTCAGCGGTAGAGCGCTTGCCTCGCGTGCATGAGGCACTGGGTTCAATCCTCAGCACCACATAAAAATAAATAAATAAAATAAAGATACTGTGTCCATCTACAACTAAATAAAATATTTAAAAAAAAGAATGATAATACTGAGAACCAAGACATTCAGATTTCAAAAGTCCTGCTTTTTTTCAGTTGATTCAAATGGCCTTACTATCTGGGGTAGAAACTGCTTTTTGTTCACCAAAATAAATCTCCTCTACCTCCTAGTACACAAAATAGACCACATCTCCCAGCCTCCTGTGCAGTTAGACATAGTCATATGACCAAGTTCTGGCCAGTGGGTAGCGAGTAGAAATGGTATGTGCATTCTAGGTCTAGACTATGAAAAGGTCCCATGGCCAATCTCCCTGTTCCCTTTCCATCCAGTCCAGGTTGAATAATAATAAAAAAATCCATGGTGACCTTGGCAATCCTGCATCTTTCTTGCATTGAAAGTGCAGGATTGCATTAAAGCAGAACTATAGTGGATCCTGCTGTTAGAAGAAGGCCACACATGCATTTGACTGTGAGATCAGTGAGCACTGAACTTGAATGTTGTTAAGCCATCACAGTAGACCCTTCTGGTACCATGGGTCACATTTCCACATCTCCTTGGCCTACCGCTGACTTCAGCTGTGCATGTAGTAGGGAATTCTATAACAGCTTAGGCAGATTCTGGCTTACCTATCTCACCTCAAGTATACTCTGTCCTTTTTGTCCTGTGGTCTTCTCTGCCCCAGTAGGAGTCTGCTTGCCTTGTTCACAAGCAAACGCATTATAGAAAAGCAAGAAAATTAACATCAGGAATGAGAGAATAAATGGTCTTATCTCCACCCTTCAGGTAGACAGTTTTGGAGGCATTCTGTACACTTCTCAGGAATCCCTGCAGAAATGAACCTCTCAGCAGAGACCTCAATAACACCTGTTATATTATGTCTTCCTTCTTTCCTGTCTCCTTATTTCTTCATTCTTGCCTTCTGGGGTCAAATCCTAAAAGAACTACCAGTATTCAGGTTCTTAACAGCTTATGCTTTGGGGGAAACCAAAACGTAGATAGCTACTGATATTTCAGAGTTTATCTATTATAATTCCAGGACTTATCTTAAGAAATAAAATTGTATCATTAAGTGGAATGCTGAATCATGATAAAATTTAAAACAGAGCACTGACGTAAAAGACAAGAAGTAACTCTGAAAAATATTGATATTGAAGGCTAGAAAAAAATCACATATTATACAATGCACAGAAAAACCACTTGGGAAAAATGTTCATACTGACCTGGAAGACAGACTGTATTATTGAGATGGTGGCTCTAGGGGTAGAGGTTGGCAGAAATCAAAGCATTTATATTGGATTTTATTTTCTACTTTTAGAAAATTGTTGCAAAAAGAGAGAGAACAATGGATAAATGGGTAAACAAAATGTAGTATAAACACACAGTAGAATATTATACAGTCTTTAAAAGGAAGGAAATTCTGTTGTGTACAAAATGGATGAAACTTGAAGATATTTCGCCAAATGAAAATAGCCAGTCAAAAAAGTACAATTACTATAAAGATTACATTTATGTGAGGTATGTCAAATAGTTAAACTCATAGAGATAGAAAACTGAATGTTAGTTGCCAGGGGCTTGAAGGGAGGGGAGCATAGGAGATTTTAATGAGTACAGAGATTTAGTTTGGGTTGATAAAGAGTTCTGTGGATTGATGGTGGTGATGGTTGTACAATGAGCTACTCATATAAAAAATAAGAAGATAAATGTTACATATGAATATTATAAAAAAAAATTTGAAAAGCGATAATCTCAGTGTGGAAATGACTTGTTTGCAAGCAGATAAAAGAGATAAGAGACTCCAGTAATTCAGAGCAACAAAAGGTTGGAAAAAGTATTTCCTTCAGGCCCCAAACAGAGATAAGAATGCAGTGGGTTTGTCCAGTAGGACTCAGTCTTGGGGCAAACACAAGATGGCCCTCCCTCCCTTACCATAATCCTGGGGAGTTTCAGAAAGCACCACTGATGTAAGAGATGCTTGCAGATTTCTCAGAAGGTGTACTACATCTTTTAGGGCACATTGATGCCAATAAAATCACAACACTGGACTGAAAGACCCTTTTAATTAGAGTTTAAAGCAATCTTCACCCCTAAATGTGTGTCAGCTGGAAGTGTGCCTCACAAATGGTAGAGCCCCTGAGGAGAGATTCCTCTTCAGTTACTTTGAAAATGGTCTGGCAGGTTAGTGAAGAAGAAGGAATTCACAGAAGGAACTGGCAAGGGAATTGCTCCCAGAGAGCACCCAGGGTCTCACCAAGGGTCAACTCTCCCCTCCAGGGAATGGGAACTCCCAAGGCCAGCACAGCAGGGTTATGTTATTACCTGTTTTTTGTCTGTGATGTGTGACCCCATTCAGCCACTGTCTCCATGGGAGTACTTGGGCTATTGCCCTCTCTCTGGCCAATTGTATAGATGTGTTGGAATGAGAGGCAGGGTAATACGATTTGTCCTTTTACTTCAAAAGGCTGTTGTACCACAGTCAGTCAGTCATGTGGATGGATGACATGCACTGTGCATATTCTGGAAACTCAGTGCTTTAAGATGGGAGCAGTGGTTGGTGGGGACTTTGAGTTGTCTCTCCAAGTTGTCTTTGGAGAAGGGCAAGCACATTCTGCACATGGGAATGAGAATAAAATGGTTGTTTGGAGACCATAAGAACAGATTATGGCTAAGCCCGTTGATGTGTTCACCAGCATGTGTTTTTATTCACATGGCACACAACTAGACTACATCTCCCAGCTTTCCTTGCAGCTAAGCAAAGCCGAGTAACTGAGATGTGGCCAGTGGGGATTCTGGGAAGAGTGAGGATGTGACTTCTAGGTGCAGCCTGTGTTTTCCTCTTGGAGGTTCAACTTTTCTGCTTTTTAAATTCAGGAAGGAACACAACACCCAAGGAAAATTCAGGAGTCACTTGTTGAAGACTGAAGAGCCATGAAATGAAGATGGTATGGATCCCTTAGTCAGGAGGGATCACAAAAACATCTTTAGTAGACTGTGATATGAGCAAGAAAACAACTTTTGTTGTGAAAAGCCACTAACTTTCTTTTTCCTGTTCCAGGAGGTATAGTTACCTCCATTGATACACTATTATATTATAAAATATGTGCTGATTATAGATAATTTGATAAATTTAGGAAGTAAAAGAAAGGTGTTATGGTTTTGGTATGTGGTATCCCCCAAAAGCTCATTGTGAGATGATACAAGGATACTCAGAGGTGAAATTATTAGATTATGATAGCTGTAACCTAATCAGTGGATTAACCCACTAATGTGGATTACTAGGTAGTGACTATGGGAAGGTACAGTGTGGCTACAGGATATGTGTCACTGGGAGCATGCCTTTGGGGTTTATATTTTGTCCCTGGTGAACACAGCTTTCTAGCTCACTCTCTCTTTCTGCTTCCTGGAGGTCACATTCAGAGCTGCTTTCCTCTGCCGAGTCCTTCATGATGTTCTGCCTCACGTTGGACCCAGAGCTATGGAGTCAGCCAATCATGAAACTGAGCCAAAATAAACTTTTCCTCTTCTAAGTTGTTCTTGTCATATTGGTCACAGAGATGAAACACTAACTAAAACAGAAAAAAAAAAAAACCCTGGTTTTCTACTACCTAGAGGTAACCATTTTTAATATTTGTTAATGGTTTAGATAGGAATTTGTCCCCCAAAAGCTCATGTGAGACAATGCAAAAACATTCAGAGGTGAAATGATTGGGGTTAGAAAAGCCTTAACCCAACAATGAATTAAACTCTGATGGGGATTACCTGAGTGATAACAGGAGGCAGGTGAGTGTGGCTGGAGAAGGTGGGCATTGGGGGTGTGCCTTTGGGGTATGTATTTTGTATCTGGAGAGTGGAGTCTCCCCCTCTGCTTTCTTATCATGTCTTGAGCCATTTCCCTCCACCACACTCTTTTGCCATGATGTTCTGCCCCACCTGAAGCCCCAAAGAATGGAGCCAGCTGTCTATGGACTGAGACCTCTGAAACTGTGAGCCCCCAAATAAAATTTTCCTCCTCTAAAATTGTTCCTATCAGGTCTTTAATCACAGCAGCAAAAAAGCTGACTAAACAATATTGTAGTGTGTTTTCTCACCACCATTTTCTCTACATACATATTTTTGCATAAAGAACATTCATAGGTCTAAGGAAGAAGATACTATGAAGAAATTTTGGTGCTGAAAAATATTTCCCCATTAAAATCTCTAATTGCTCAAGTCATTCAACATGTATTTTAAAAGTATACTCTATAGTTGACTCAAATCACTAGCATTAAAAATGGACTAAAGTCCATTAAGACGTTTTCTTATTCATGTTCACAAATCTTATAAAGCAAGGAATTATTTATTATCTTTTATGATTTAATCCTCAGTGTATAATACAGTGTCTGGCAAAAAGAAGAACTCAATAACTATTTTTGAATAAATTGATACATGAATAAATGAGTAGATGAATGAATGAATGCAAACAATTCTGCTCTAGAGCAATGGAGTAAAAAGCTTTTAATTAATCATCCCAGCAATGTCTAAATCACATAAATAGTTTAGTCATTTTAGAAGGGCTGCACCAGTTGTTCAAAGCATATGTTAAATATGCTGAGATATGCCCTCTGAAGGGTGGAGGGGAAAATACGGCTTATGAACATACTTCTCTTCCTGTGAAAAGAGCAGAAATAGAAATGAAGAAGAGCTGTACAAGAAGAGCAGCTGAGCACGGGCCCAACCCTAGCCCCAGGCTGTAGTATCCACCTGACGTGAATACAATCCAACTGGTTTCTTGGGTTTATAGGCTAAACCAGAAGGTATGACCGTCAAGCCTCTTTATAACTTAAATACTCCATTCTAGAATTCCTAATAAGAATAAATTTCTCCACTAACTAGAGTGCATACTCATATTTTCTTTCTTTAAGGGAAGGCTCTTATAAATCTGAGAGTTTCTTCTCTGTAAAGACACAGACAAGGGCTGGGGTTGTGGTTCAATGGTAGAGCGCTTGCCTAGGCATGTGTGAGGCACTGGGTTTGATCCTCAGCACCACATAAAAATAAATAAATATAAAGATATTGTGTCCATCTACAACTAAAGAAATATATAAAAAAGACACAGACAACTTGGGGAAAAATTCTTAAGATACCACCTTTCTGGGGCCTGGGGCTGTAGCTCAGTGGTAGAGCGCTTGCCTAGCATGCGTGAGGCACTGGGTTCGATCCTCAGCACCACATATAAATAATAAATGAATAAAATAAAGATCCATCAACAACTAAAAAAAAAAAAGAAATATAAAATCATTAAAAAAAAAAAAAAGATACCACCTTTCTGAAAGTATAAATGCTACTTCCATGAAGTTTTGCATATAATAGTTCAGAGAAATGTGAGGTCAGCCTGATATCTTTTTCCTTTGATGATTCCTATTTTTAATTTTCCTTATGCTTAAAGGTTTTTTCCTCTTCATGTTTGAAATTCAAAATTTTTTCCAGAGTTTGCCTAAGCGTGGGTTTGCTGGTTCTCATAAAATGTGATGTGAGCTCTTTTAATTTGCACATTTGTGTCTTTCTCAATTCAGGTAGATTCCTTCAATTATCTTAATCACAGATTACTTGTGTGAGACTGTCTCACCCCAGTGGCCTCCTAAATTCAGAAACTACGTCTCAGTCATATTTATATCTTTAGCACTTGGCACGTAGTAGACATGCAATGATGGGTTATTGAAGTAAATGAAGACTAAAATTGTCTGAAAATATCTCTAGTAAAAGATGCATCCATTCATTGATAGAATGGTGTTTCACTGCATTTGACTTCCACTTCCGCTTCATTTCTTAAGTCTGCATGGACCACAATAGTGTATTTCTTCAGCCCATGAAACTCTATGGGTTGATTCACTGTAGCTGATGGGACATTAGTGGGATGCCAGTGGAAACTAGAAAAGCACTTGTACATTGGCTTGCTTTTTTAATGTCTCGGGAGCCCTGAGACTGCCATGTGCAGAAGGTCAGCTAGCCTACGAGATGATGTAATGCCACACACAGCAGTGATGAGCCACTTCAACCTGAACAACTCATCTCTTTTAAGATGGTGAGACCATCTTAAAACATCCAGGGCCAAATCAATTTGAACAATCCAGAAACATTTCCCTGTGACCCACAGAAATGTGAGAAATGTTTGTTTTATGCCACTGAGTTTTGGAGTGATTTGTTATGTACCAAAAACAAATTGATATAGGAAGCCATTGCATTCTAATTTAGGTGGATATAAACTAACATTTTTAAAAGATAATTTTTATCTTCTTGTTTCTAGAACACAAAAGAGAAATGTCTTACAATTTTAAATAAAAATATCTATCTATTTTACAATAGCATGCATTTTGACATATTATACACAAATTGAGCAAACTTCTTTTTTTTAAAATTTTTGTTGTTTATGGATCTTTATTTTATTCACTTACTATTCATATATGGTGCTGAGGATTGAACCCAGTGCCTCACACATGCTAGGCAAGCGCTCTACCACTGAGCTACAGCCCCAGCCCAAGCAAACTTCTTATTCCTTTGGCTGTACATGGTGCAGAGTCACTTCAGTAGTGTAATCATACATGCATATAGGATAATAATATCTATCTCATTCTACTGTCATTCCTATCCCCACAGCCTCACCCCTCTTCTCACTCCTCTCTACACAAACCAAAATTCCTTCCCTCTTCCCTATCCCCTTGCCCCATTATGGATCAGCATCCATTTATCAGAGAAAACATTGGGCTTTTGATTTTTGGGGATTGGCTTATTTCACTTAGCATTATATTCTTTAGTTCTATCCATTTACCTGCAAATGCCATAATTCCATTTTTCTTTAAGGCTGAGTAATATTCCATTCATTCATCATGAAAATGATTTTGAACCTAGAATTATATACTTTGTCAGACTTTCAATCAAATGTGAAGACAAAATACAAACATTTTTGCAGCATGCGAAGACTCAGAATGTTTACCTTCTTGGCATATTTTCTGAGGGATTAGTTGAGAAATTTGAAATTCTTAAGCCAAAATAAAAAGCATATAAAGTCTGTTCTAGATGTTTTTTGATGGATCTCACCCCACACTATTCTTCTAAACCCACTTCTTACGTTTGGAACCTGGAAACTGGAACCTGAAAAACACTTTTCCCTGACTACATTGCCAGCTAGAGTCTTACTTGTTTTGTCCAATGAGATTATTGCAAAATTAGAAGATAAGAGGTGGGTACATCCTCTGATTCGGACAGTGGCTTCAGTAGTTTTAACACAACTGTACCAGCCAGGATTTCCATCAGCATCCCCGGGGATACATGTTCCTGCAGCATATAGGGATTGGAGGCAGAAGGCCTTTTTGTTGGGAAAGAGGAGTGCAGGCTTGTGAATTCCTACAAGGCTGGTGGTGGAACTCTGAAGTCACTGTCCCTGTCCCTGGATCATACCACCTACCACTTTTTGCTCCTAAAGTCTTTAAAAAAAAATATATATATATATATATATATGTGTGTGTGTGTGTGTGTGTGTGTATACACACACATATATATGTGTATGTATATATACACATATATATTTACAACTAATACATAGATCAGTTTTAGATAGACACAATACCTTTATTTGATTTATATGTGGTGTTGAGGATTGAACCCAGTGCCTCACTCACATGTGCCAGGCAAGCTCTCTACCAATGAGCTACAACTCCAGTATTGGTCCTCAAGTCTGTACAATACTTTTGTAATGAATTACCTGGATTAAAAGACCTCCTTGCTTTAATTACTTAAAGTAGTCTTTGTTTTCTTAAGTGATATGGAGCCCAAGGATATGAAATCACAGGCTGATAAACATTACAATAGGCCTTGAAAGCAACTGATCTACTTTATATATTAAATCAAAGAACTCCAAGAATAGAATGATTTCTAAGCATTAGAAAGTCTAAGAAATATAATAAATATTTCTTCCTAGCAGAGAATAGAATGATTTCTAAGCATTAGAAAGTCTAAGAAATATAATAAATAAATCATGCAACTCTTCTCTGAAGAAGGAAATATGATTATAATGCTAGGAAAACCCAAAATATATATAGGATAATAATGGTCAAAACATGAAGCCAACTAAATGTGGCTTGATGTCAAGACCCTGATGGAGTGTAAGATATTCCCTTTGACCAGGACCATTCTTCTTTGTCTGATGCAGCTGTCATCTCCTTAGAAATGCCTAAAAAACAATGTAATCCTAAAACATATTTCGCTCTATGCAAATAAGTAATAAATAGCATTGCTCATTCATTTCATCTCTAAAAAGCAATCCATTAAAAATACAAAAGACCTTTATGTAATTATAACATTAGAATATAATGAAAACATATGGATCTGGGGACAGAAATTGGAGTCTGGAAGCATAGGAAATAATTGGGCAAGGACTTTCTCATCTTATATGAAGAGTCAAGGAAAACTATATAATATTGATGAAATGGGACAAAATATGTTCTACATATTATTTAATGCTACCAAGTACTATTAGAAATAATAGTAGTAAACTATTATAAATGAACAGAAAAAGAGTAGTTGAAGTAAATTAAATCCTTATCTTTCCTAAGGAAGAGTCAAATAATAATTTCTGATTCAAGGAATCAATAAATGTACTTATTAGCATATTATTTAGGAATATAATTATTTAAGAATATTAGCACATATTTAGGAATATAATCTTACCGGTTAAAGAATTAGGGTTTTGCAGGAGTGGAATGATGGCACCTTTCTTTTACATTAATAAACTTTCTGTACAATTTTAATGTTTGGCTATTGTTTTGATAAAAGGAGCTGTTAAAAGAATGTACTGCACCAAGGAAGGAAGTAGCCTGATATTTTTCCTATTCATTAAACCTCATGATCTAACTTCATCTTTATCTGTAAGAATGAAGGGGTTGCATTAAATAGCTTGAGGTACTTCTGGTTGGAAAATGCTGAGTATCTGTGAAGAATGGAATGCATCCTTCTAGGAGGAGACTTTTGAAAGCACCTTTACATTTCTTTATCTCTTTTCCTTCCTGAGGACTACCCTTAGAGACAGCCATGAAAATGTAACTGAGTTTTAATCATGAGCAGTCAGGAAGATTATATAGTTAATGCAGCAGGTATTTTTTGATAGACCTCTGGGAATACTAGGCTCCAGAGCTTATAATTTGTAAAATTGGAAAAATACAAGTAAACATTATAATGATTCATATCAAGTAATTGCAGATATGAAAAGCCCAAGAACTTCTTTAAAAAGAGCAAGTCCATAGTGACAAGCCATAGTAAGACAACACAGAGTATCTTCAGTGTTTTCTTCCTTGAACTTCACAATAAGAGAAGGAAGCATTTCCCCCTAAAAGTGTCTGAGTTGAAAGCACTAATAAAGTTTAACTGTTCATTTTGTTTAAAAGTGATGCATGTTTATATAAAATACCAGAAAGGACTGATGTCCATGACCCAGTTGCTTGTCATCTTTTCAGGTTCATTAGACATAAAATTTTTCCCAAAATTAAAATCTGCACTCTATTAGTCTTTGCATGCCCTCTTAGAGATTATTCTATTAGAGGCTTGCCAAGTTATCTGGAGTCATTCAGCTGGTTGGCATAGCAGCTTTGTCCATTCATCGAATCCTGCAGGCAAGGAACCTATTCCCTTTTCTTCCATTTGCCACATTCTCTTTGAATATGGTGGGTAGTAACCATCCCTTCCAAAACGAAAGCCACCCCCTTTAATCTGTAGGTCATTATTAGTCCCATTCCATATTATTATCCTTTTGCCATCATGGATCCTTGGTGTATGCAAAGACATGGAGCAGCAGCAAAATTTATAGAAGGATTCCCCACCAACTTAGGAGCAGTGAGTGCCTTCTGGCACACACTGACCAGACAGCAGGCTTGCTTGCCTTATTCCAGAAAACCTCAAACTCCAACCATCTTAGTCATTTTTAAGTTAAAACAGGGCAGGTGGTTTCACCTATTATCTGATTCCTCTAAGAACGACAGCTTTGTTTCTGCAAGGGATTCTCACTATAGTCTTGTGTGCTTTTCATGCTGAGAAATTATTTCTTCCCATGCTGAGAAAATTGCTTTTTCTTTAAGTACATGTTATCTTCTTTCTATATATGCACATATGTTTGTGTGTCTATACATGTAATGTTGCTCTGCAAATTCAAGTTAGCATTCGTCTCCCATAAGTTCATTGTACTTCAGGGTCATGTGTGTCTCATGCAAGGCCTCCTTTTCAATACCTTATTTGCTAAGTGCTGGGAAGAAAATAAACTCCTAATGTATGTCTTTGCTCAAAGATTCCTGCACTTGGTTTAATTTTTCATTTGCCCACATAGAAATAAATATCACTTAGTAAATGGTAGGTATTTCTTTGCTGACAAAGCTTGCTTAGATGTCATATGTGCTGTTTGGTGTTGGCATATTTTTATAAGAAAATTGCTATAGAAAATGTTGCTATTAGCTTTGCAGGTGAACCCTGAAGGGGCAACTCAGGGAGTAAATACTTAACTCCGTGGTTTCTGTCAGTGAAGTGTCTCTGCTCCAGATTCCCAAGGAGATTTCTTGGTCCACTCTAACCTCCCACCTGCACCACATGCTTCAATTTTCTTTCCCTTTCACAGCACCTCTGCTATTGTTTCAGATCCTTACCAGCAGCCATTGGCATCAATAGATTCTTGCTGGTTAGTGATTGGGCAGTCAGTTGAAGCCTCCATGTCCTCAGTGGGTGACCAGAATAAATAGCAACATCTGAGAATGACAAGCCTGCAGACATCTTCAGCTAGAGGAGACTCCCTCAGCCTAAAGCAAATATCGGGTGATAAGACTTGCCGTTCTCAAGCAATACAAATTAGTCATCACCTTTCCTATCCACAAATTTTGCAATGAGAATGCAAACATCACTTGGGTAAGAAGGAATGGCTGGGGTATTAATTACAGAGGCCTGGTTCAATCAGATGTTCTATCTCCTCAGAACTCATTTGCAGGCTTCTTGGGAGTTTGAGTAATTATGTTGCAGAGTGCCAAAGCCAAGTGTTCTCTCTAGGTAGCATAGTCCTCCCTTTTCTCCAGGTGTCCTAGATTGTTATCACTGAAAGGCACTGGAGATCTCATTTGGTTTAGTGTTCTCCTTAGACAAAGTGGAGAGTGAGTTCAAGAGACTAGAACTCACATTTATGCATTATAACTCCTTGATCACTGTCCTATCCCTATATAACCTTGCATCTTCCATTGTTTTTACCCATCCTACAGGGCATGGAGCAATATATAACCCATTTTCAAATATTTACCTATCCTTCTTCATTTTTGGCAATTTCCAGTAGAATTGATGCCTTCAGCAAAAGAATTTCAAGCTATTGTCTTTTGTCACTTCTAAGTGCAAAACTGTCATCTGCCTTCTGGGGATTCTTGATGGACATCTTTATTTCCCCCCTGTGGGCATTTGAAGGAAGAAAGGTTGATTGCTTAGAAGACAAAAGGGTGAAACAGATCTCCATTCAAACACTAGCTTAATCATAACATTTCAAGTGTGCCATCTGATATGAGAGTTTGCCTTTAAGTGAAGACTGAAATTATAGGTAGCATCCTGCAAGATGTAGGTAGGAACACAAGAACTCCAGGTTCCATCCCCTGAACATCTTATCCACTTGGTTTATTCTACTATATATCTGATGAAGACAGACTTAAAAGATAGCAAGCAGGAATCTGACATTGTCATGTGAAGATGCCTCACACAGTGATGTTACTCTGTGTTGACTCTGCCACGTTTCAGGCCAGGTGCTCAGTCTTTCAGGCCTGTAAGAGTGGGTTTTGGGTGCAGAAATTGGGTGCATTTTCAGGGGAAGACTAGATGTAGTCAATCTGGTTATTGTACATAAAACCAGAACATTTGAATGCTTAATTATTAATTTATACTTGAAAATGTCCATCTTGGGGATAGAAATATTTATGTTGGCACATTCTTAACTTGGATGGTATCATGGAAATTTACATTATCCAGAAGATGACAGCTGGCCATGAAATCAGAAAAAGGAACAGTGGGTGACTGGATTTTTATTTTTATTTTTGTTTCTGGTAACAGGGGTGCTTAACCACTGACCCAAATCCCTAGCCCTTTTTATGTTTTATTTTGAGACAGGGACCTGCTAAATTGCTGAGGCTGTCTTTGAAATCGCAATCTTCCTATCTCAGCCTCCCGAATCGCTGGGATTACAAGTGTGAACCACCTTGCCTGGCTGGTGATTTGATTTTAACATTAAATGGCACAAGGCTAAATTAGTTTGATGTCTTTATCTTCATATAGGAACATGTTAGTAAAATTCTATTACTGAATAAGATTCTTCTGGTCAAATCTGGTGGCAATTTTGACAGTTGTTATTGTAGTTCTTCTAGTCTATGCCTCCATTCCCGACCATCCCCTCTCCTGATTGACATTTCTAGGGACATGTTATAATCCATTATGGCTTAGATATTGTATGTCCCCCCTAAAGCTTATGTGCAATATAAGAACATTCAGAAGTGAAATGATTGGGTTCTGGGAGCCTTAACCCAATCAGTGAATTAATCCCCTCACAGGGATTAATTGAGTGGTAACTGTAGGCTGGGAAGGTATGGCTGGAGGAGGTGGGTCCCTGGGGGCATGCTTTTGGGGTATGTATTTGATGAGCTAGCTAAGTCTCTCTCTCTGCTCTCTGATCATTATATGAACTCTGCCACACTCCTCCACGATGATGTTCTGCCTCACCTTGAGCCCTGAGGAATAGAGCTGGCTGTCTATGGACTGAGACCTCTTAAATCCAAATAAACTTCTTTTCCACTAATTGTTCTTGGCAGGACAATTTGTAGTCACGGCAGTGAAAAAGCTGACTAAAACACCATCTTCATACTCCCAACAGTTTGGTCTTACTGGCTTGAAACCATTCTCTCTTCAGTCCATTAGTATGGACTTTGTACTCTTATCTCTGACACAATTTCATCACTTCCAAATTCTTGAGACACAACTCATTATTGTTAACTCCACCTTCAAACACATGTACCAACAACAGTGTCCACATGTAGAAATCTGTTCTTTGCAATATGGCTAATGGTTGCAGTTTAGCAAACCATTGTTTCATTAGAAACAATATCCCAAAGCAGTAATCTAAACCTTAATGTCTGCATTATCAGCACTATTAATGATTTCCATCATTTGGCTGTGGCAATTTAGTAGCACAAAGTTTTCTCCAGCACTTTGGGGACTGAGTTAAGAGACAACAGAAGGTACCATTGTTGAGGCCACTCAATGAGAACTTAATTAGAAAAATGTGCTGCTATGGCCTATGTGAAGAGGGATGATACTTTTTCCTTTTCGCTGACAAAACCAAGGGCTCTGTATTTGTTACATTAGTCATTAAATCACTTCTTACTTTTTTCCATTTCTTGGTCATCTTTCCCACCAGATTACCTTCTAAGAATATACTCTTCAGAATACCGTGAGCTTGCTTGTGGGGTGAAGAGTGTTTGTAAAAGAAAAGTAAAAGGAGCCGGGCGCGGTGGCGCAAGCCTGTAATCCCAGCACTTAGGGAGGCTGAGACAGGAGAATCGCGAGTTCAAAGCCAGCCTCAGCAACGGCGAGGCACTAAGCAACTCAGTGAGATCCTGTCTCTACATAAAACACAAAATACTGGGGATATGGCTCAGGGGTTGAGTGCCCCTGAGTTCAATCTCCAGTACCAAAAAAAAAAAAAAAAAGAAAAGTAAAAGGAAACTCACATGGCATCTAACCATCACTAACACTTAGACTTTTCTCCAAGTACCTGAGAAGCATTTAATTAAAACAGCTGCTCCATGGGATTCTTTTCCAGAAATGCTACTATTGCTTCATGACAGCAAAGAGTAATGAAAGTGATATAGAACTTTTGGTTATAGAAGATGCTTTTGGCTAAGAGGAAGGCAAATTGAGATAAAGCTGTCTAGGGATTGAAAGTTAAGTTGGGAATAGAACGATAGAAGTTATAGAGCTGGGAACTGGTAAAAGTCTGTATTTACCACTCTCAGCCTCAGTCACTATTTAAAAATATTGCAACTACTAATCCTTTTTGTGAGGTTAGTTGCTGCCATCTTAAGGAACCATGTAGCAAGTTATTATCATTTCTTGTGCCTCAGTTTACCCATCTACAAATAGTTGAGATGTTTGACACCATATTTAGTGAGTTGAATTTGAATTTCTTCTCCACAAGTAGAGTTGTAAAATGCAATTCTTAGAATCCTTTACACCCACTTTGACAGGAAATCTAGTTTATCTCTGTGTTAATCTACAATGTCTTAGGCTGCAAGTACTAGAAACTGATTAACATTGATGTAAGTATGTAAATGCTTATTTTTCTTGCATAATGTAAATTCTGGGGGTAGCCAGTACTGGCTCCAGTTCAGTGGCTCAGTTACATCAGGACTGCTGTCTCTGCAGGTTTTTCATCTGCTTGCCTTGGTGGTGATTAGGGCACCAGAACTATAGGCAGCAAACCTCTTTTAAGATTACTCTAAAGGGGTGAGGGAGAGAGAATGTGGTAGCAGCCTTTTTTAGACAAAGAAAACCTCTCTTAGAGACTTAGGTCTGATTGGTTGGGACTGTGGCACATGGCCAATCAGAGGTTCATGGGAAAGGGAACACAGCAAAACTGCCATACTGTCATGAGTAAGGTCCGAAATGCAGTTGTGCAGAATGCAGGATTGCTTTGCTTTGAGATTAACAACAACCTCAATTATTAGGAATAATTTTCAATTGATCCCTACTGTTACACAAAAAGAGTAAAACATTTGCTGTATTCAGCTAACCTGAATCCCCTGAGCTCAGAAAGTCTCAAGTCCTTCCTAGCCACAGACCACTCCTCCTGAAGAACTTCTCCCTGCAGATGAGAGCTGGCAGGAGGATGGGAGCCCACCCCAATTGTGACTGTGTTATTGTGGGGTGTGCTGTGGTAGCACAGGGTTTTATTCAACAGAGTTCACCTATACCATGAAGGCAAGCTAGGGAAAGGGATTCTAGGTTGCCTTACCCATCGTGTCTCTTAAGTTTCCCATCAATCCCTTTCCAGAAATTCTAGTTGCCTTTTTTTGTCTTGTTGGTTTCAAATAAGAACCCCAATTACAGAACTACGGAATGCAACCTCTGAAGACTGAAGGTGCCACAAGGGCCATGAGAAATGGATTGCTCTCGGCTAGGAATCCACTGTATAGAGCCAGGGGCATTTTCCAGAGGTATGTTGTGTGGGGTTTGATTTTGCCACTCCACTTTGATACCACCTAGAGGTCTTATCATCCCACGGAATATTAATCAGCAGTTAAAATGAATAAACTACCACTTCTCACATGTGGGTGAATCTTTGTAAATAATTTTGAATCAACAAAGCAAGACTCATAAAACTTTTACTGTAATGACTCTTTGCCCTTTATATAGAATTCAAAACCAAATAAGCTTAAATAACATATTGTGTATCCATGCATATATGTATGCACACAAATATATACATAATAAAATAAGTAGAAATAATAAAACAATTATGAATACTAATAAAGGAAGACAATAATAAATTCAAAGTTCAGGATATGTTAATTCTAAAGGGAAGGCAGGAGGAGGATAGAATGGAGAGGAGGTGCTGGGAACTATGTTATTTGTTGTATTAGCTTTTTAGGGTTGATGTAACAATGTGCCACAATCTGTGTGGCTTATACTACAGAAATGCATTGTCTCATAGTTCTGGAAGGTGCAAGTCCCAAAGCACAGTGGTCCCTGTGAGGGCGTGAGGAAGGGTCTATTCCAGGCTCTTCTCGTTGGTTTGGTGATGACTGTCCACTCCCTGTGTCTTTTCACATCGTCTTCCCTCTGTGCTTCTCTGCACATGTGTTCAATTTCCCCCTTTTTTTATGAGGACACCAGTCACATTGGATTAGGGCACACCCTAACCTGACCTCATCTTAACTAATTAAAATGATATTACTCCCAAATAAGGTCACATTCTGAGGTAATGGAGGTTAAGATTTTCACATGTGAATTTCAGGAGGATACATTTCAATTCTTAACACTGACATTAGATTGTAATTCCTGGTTGGGATAAGGGGTTATGGTTATTCATTATTTGATAAAATAAGAGGATTGTATTTAGACTAATGCTAATGATTAATTAATGAACCAAGAATTAATTAAATTCATTTTGTGAACCTGAGTTCCATAAAGAAAGGAAAGGAAAAGAAAGAAAGGAAGGAAGAAAAGTAACTCAAACATTCATTCATTATGGTAAGTCCTGGGCCACAGGTATGGCTGGATCCTGAGCTTGGAAGGCTGTTCGGCCAGTCTCTTTCCATCTCATCTCTGCTTTCTGCCTTAATTCTCAGGCACCATGTGGTTGGCCCCTCAGCTTTGCTTTCCTGGAAAACCTGTGAATTGTGTTCACAGATGACTAATTTATTCTCTAGGGTTGGACTCACTCTAAGGACTGCTCAGCATCCCCAACACTCTGCTGATTACTCCCCATTCATTTTCTTTAGGTAAAAGCGTATCCAATATGGCCTATAGGTAATGTTTGGCATAGCCAGCTCACAGACACAGGGCCTCAGTCTCCACATTGCTTCTTGCCAACCTGGTCCCAAGATTTGTCTTCATGGTCATTGCATTTTCTGGAGCCTCACTGTTCTTTCTACTTTTGGACCTTTGTCTGAATTACTTGGTCTTTATAGACAGATTTCCTTCCCTTTGGGGGACAAGGGTTATGACTTTGATAGCTTTTCCCAAGAAGATCCCAGGAATCTCTGGATGATATGAGCATCACCAGCCCTAGAGCCATGTATAGGAAGGGCCTCAGGAAGACAGCCATAGACAACACAGGGAAAATAAGGGGTCCTGTCACACTCTTTCTCCATGGCTCTGGGTGCCTACTTGCCTTACATTTGTGGAACAAAGTACCTTGGAGCAAACTTTTTGTACATTAAAGAAAATCTTTTAAGAAGTGATGGTCTGTCTCTAGCCCTCTTCAGAGAAGCAGTTGGTATAATTTCATTTCTTTAAAGTTTTACCTCATCAGGTTCCCTGAAAGATCAAATTAGGAGACTAAGAAAATAATCTCAAAGTGCGTTGCCTACTTTGTAGTTTTATTCCACTCTCTCATGAACCTTTTGCAGTGTTTATTTTGTGATCTTCATATGAAACCATTAAAGTAAATGAAACATTCTTAACATTTTTCTGGATTTTTAGGCTGCATGGGATTTTTAAGTTGCTAAGATCCCTATTTCCAATGTGGTTCCCAATAATTGCTACTTCCTGGCAACCACACCTTGTGTAGTCTCTTCCCACAGGTACCAGGGTTGGTCTGGGTGACCCAGAACACAGAGAGCGGAAGTGATGGTAGGTATAAGGGTGGGTCATAAAAGGCTTTATGGATTTCACCTTTCCCTTGGCTCTGAGACTCTGAGAGAAGCCAGCTGCACGTCATGAGGACATTCAAGCAGTGGGAAATCCCACGTCAAGGAATGGAAGTCTCCTGCCAGCAACCAGAAAGGAAACGAGTCTTCCACTCCACAGTCACACAAGCAAGCCCTCTTGGAAATGGGTTGTCCAGCTCTAGCAGGTCCTGAGGTGACACAGTCCCAGCTGCAAGGACCCTGAGCATGAACTGCCAACTAAGCTTCTCCAACTTCCTGACCTGTGGGAACTATGGGATGGCAGATGTTCCCTATATTAAGCCGCCACATTTGGCAGGTACTTAGTTATGGAGTAATGGATAACAAATCCTAATCCTAAAACTGAATGAAAACACTGCAGGAGTGAGATACTCAAATTGCAGTTACATTCTGGACCAGGAATTGGCAAAGATGGCTCAGTGTTTGTTCTGGTTCAGCTGGAGAATAATTGTCTCACTTCTGGAAAAGTCTGTCCTCTGATTGGGACACTCCCTAGGGAAGTATTGTGCCCTATTCTTCTGTAAGCTACTAGCTCCATCACATCACCTGTCCTGAAAGGACCTGGAAAGGTCTGGTTGAATGACTGATTGAAGAAATAATAAATATTTCTGTTTCCTCACTTAGAGAAAATGAAGTGCTTATTATCATTCCATGTCCTTCCTTAAAATTTGGTCAAATTAAGCGAGAGGATATATGATAAGACAGGGCCTAGAGCATTTTGGCCTAGCAGATAGGAATAGTCAGAGATACGTTGTCTTCACTGAAGATAGAGCACAGACTCATGGGGTGACAGGTTGTCAGGGTCATGACCTTCCATAATAAAGAGTTTATGAATTAATTGCAGTAAAATAATTGAATATTATGTAACCATTTAAAACAATGCCGCAGAATACTATGTTGTGACTTGGAGAAAAGGATGCGGTATTTTGATTAGAACAGAGTTGACAAATTAGGGAAGGTCTTAATATTTGTCGAATAAGTGGGTGAACATAGGTTCAGAAGAATATAATGTATTTTTAATATAAAATATTAATGTACTCACATAAGTAATGAGATAGAGAAAACCATATCTAGCATAGTATTTCTCATGGTAATACTCTGTTTTTGGAAGCTGTTAGGGCAGTTAGGGCAGTGGTGGTATCAGGGGCAAGGTTGAGGCCCTGATGGTATGCCAGATAAAAAATTTATGAGCAGTCATTTTCTACAAACCTGGTTAACTGGATTTTTTTTTTCTGGTTTGCTCGAGTAGTGAAATAATTTGTATAAGCAAACTTTAAGACAGAGCTGACTTGCTGTATATGTAGAGTTGACCTTGTATGACAAAGGAGGGAATAGGTAAAAAAATTTTTTAATTATCTCTAATGTCCCTTCTGTGAGGGACAGTATACAGGAAAGGTCCCCAGCCTTGGAGACCATCCACAGTCATTAATGAATGAATGGAGTGACCTTAGCTGAGATTCATCTCTTTGGGCCTAAGTGTCCTTATTCACAGAATGGGAGTAAGTAAATTTAAACATTCTTGGATATGTTATTTGAAATGCATCTTTTGTGTGGGTGTGTGTGGGTGTGGAAAAGACCAATGGAATGATTGATGAGCATCAAATATACACAGAGTATAATTTTTAAAGTTGGTTTTACTTTCCATTTCAAATTTTAGAGGTTTTTTGGGGTGTAGTGGATTGTCTCTGCTAAAAAAGTTTTTCAAAGATAATAAACTATTATCTGAAGTCTCCAATTGAAGTGCTTCTCCATTTTAGGAGACTATAAAGTTGCTTGTATACTTCCGGAGCAAGGAGAAGAAATCTCTTTTATTTCTACCATCATTTTTAAGTGAGAAAAATGTCAGCATTTGTAGGATTGTCATAGCTTCCTGATATGTCACAGAAAAGAGGGAAGATTACAAAGAAAGCAACTTAGCACTTATCTTGCTTTCTCTTCCAAAATAATAATTCTCACATTAAAAGTGAGCCTCAGAAAATATAAGTAAACTCCACTTTTAAAATATACATACTCCATTTAATAATTTTTGCATTTTTGAGAACAGCCTTTCCCCAGATTCCATAGGAATTTTACTCTCCTTTTTTATATCATCACCTCTGGTCTGATTAATAACTTTATTACTCAGGTTGACCACTCACCACTTCTTGATCTGGATGCTTTTAGTCCTGGTAATTCCAAGGACTGGTAAATCCATGAAAACAAAGTTTTGAGATAATTGAAGATTTTTTATAAATTCAAGAGCCAAGTAAGGCAATTTTCAGAGTTTCATAAATATATTTTAAAATAGTGTCATCACTGGACTCCATCTGTTTTGTACCCCATTAGTATAAAGTGATGAATAAGTGAAAGGCAACTTGGATAGAGCATGCTAATTTGGATTTAGAATCTATATACTTATAAATTAAACACATAATAAGATATCATTTATATT
This sequence comes from Geosciurus inauris, assembly GCA_004024805.1. Lineage (NCBI taxonomy): Eukaryota > Metazoa > Chordata > Mammalia > Rodentia > Sciuridae > Geosciurus > Geosciurus inauris. The sequence goes on from PVHX01011231.1 coordinate 25,155, forward strand.
AAATATTACATATTTATTTTATCTTTGTTTTTACATAATCATTTTATGTATTTATACATTACTATGTATGTTAGATGCTGTGTATACCATCTATATAACACATGTTTAATGAAGATATTCTAGTATGTTGTGTTTCAGTGTGCCGTCACACATCACTGTGTTACACACCTTAGTGAACATTCTTCAAAGGCTCCTGGCCTCATCTGTTTCTGGTTTCAGATGCCTCTAAGATGACCAGTCCTATGGGTTCCAACCAACTTCACACAGGTTCTTCTTGAGAGCCTCTTGGTTCCAGCCTAGTCCTTCTTAGTGGACATTAAGGTGTGGACCCCTGTAGTACTGTAAATCTCACCCAGGCACATATACTGTAATTATGGAGGAGTCACACCCACATCTTAATCTTCTAGGGCTGCTTTAACAAAGTCATAGACCGAATGACTTACAAACAATAAAAATCTACTTCTTATAGTTCTGGAGGCTGGGAAGTTCAAGAATGTGTCAGCAGATCTGGTGTCTAGTGAGAGCTGACTTCCTGGATCAACAATGGCCCCTTCCTGTTGTGTTCTCACGTGGGGAGAAGGGGAGGTCTATTTTATAAGGGCACTAATCTCATTCACAAAGCCCTTCCCTTTTGAGCTAATCACCTCCGGAAGCCCACCTCCTAATACCATCACGTTGGTGATTAGGGTTCCCACATACGCATTTTGGAGTGCACATTCAAGCCACACAGACTCTATAAGGTGAGTTTTTTAAAAATATTTTTTCAGTTGTTGATGAATCTTTATTTTATTCATTTTTTATTTATATGTGGTGCTGAGGATTGAACCCAGTGCCTCACACATGTTAGGCAAGCACTCTACCAATGAGCTACAGCCCAGCCCCCATAAGGTGAGTTTTGATTAGTGAGAGATGGAAAGTAGTGAATATCCTTCCACCTCCACCTCCAGCTCCACATAAGATGGCTGGTCTCCAGGTGGAGTTTATCTGGCCTCTTAGAGGATGGCCAGAGGATGGGTGATCAGTCACGCTTCAAGGTGGCCTTCTCATAGTGGCTTTCCCTCTTTCCCTGTTTTACTCCCTTGTCTCTTGCTCTGGTTCCCTGAAAGTGGACTTCTCACTAATTATCTGCACAAGCCTTTTCCCCAGGCTCTACTTTCTGGGATCCCAGCCTAAGGCAATTCTTGATGTTTTTCTCAGGAGACAGGTTCTGTCTCCAGTTTTCCTTTTCCACTCCCATTATGTCCACAACTCCATTACTCACTCTAATCTTTCTTTAAAGGAATTAAGTGTTCTAGAAATAATGAACATCCCACCCATGACCAAGTAACATTGAGATGTGAATTTGTGTTTTTCTTCTTACCCTAAGTCAACTTAAACCCGCACACAGAATATTTTACCAAAAGTGGAAGATACAGGGCCTTGACTTTTCTGTCATTTATTTTTCAAAAGTTTTGAAGAGCTGCTAAGCTCTCTTAGGGCAGCTGGAAGAGAGAGGCAGTCTCTGAGAATGATTGGAAGAAGAGAGGGCAAACTTCACTGTGATACTAAGGCGAGATGTCAGAGGTCAGACTGAGTAGCACTTGTGGGAGTGGCATATGAGAATGTGTGATTTGTGCCCTCTTTGTGTCCAACTTAGGACACAAAGAGACATCTCTGAGGAAGTAACCATAAAATGTGCTTTGGAAGGCTGGTCCCCAGGCTCAGGATGCCAACTCTTGGCAAAGACTCTTAGACCTTATGCAGGTGTGGCAGTTGAGCTCCAACACTTCAAGGAAATGTGTCCTGGGACAATGGGCCACCTGGTGGTACCTAGCATGGAGCACTATCAGGAAGACCCTTCTTGATGTCCCCTGGCCTTATGAAGAACCTGAAGAACATAGCCCAGTCCTGGGGTGAATTACAAGAACAGTCAGACTAATGTTCTGCCATTCTGTGTGGATTAAAGAAAATAAAGAAATGAACATTCATGCCTCCTATTTTTGCAGACAGGGCAAGAATACATTGCATGAATGTCCATTTTTGTATGGTATTTCATACCCATAAAAAGCCTTTTTTTTCTTTTATATTATTGATGAATTTTTTCCATGGGACTAGCTACTCCAGATCTATACAAAAACAGCGCTGTGGCCTTTCTCAGACATCTCCCTCTTACTGTACCTAAAGAGCTGGGGGTATTTAGGAAGATATTATCCAGCTCATCACCACAGCCTCAAAGAAAGCCACTTGAGCTGCTGAACTGTTTGCATTCTGACTGTAAGGATTAAAGGTCAGCTTCAGAAAGTAAAGGTATAAAAAGGATTAGCCAAAGCTAGTGACATGCCAGCAAGGCCATGAGCATCGTTGGAGTTAATGTTGTGTTACTGACTGCTGCAGGTGAGCCTTTGGGGGCTATCCTGTTGAAGGTCATTCTGGGCAGAAGAACTGGCATTTGGATGATTTTGTTTGTAATGAATTATTTCTCGGAGAATGGCTTTATGCCACCACTTGCTATTATTGTGATGAACAAAAGCCTGGGATGATGAAGGGCGGTATGTGCAGGCTAGTGTGTGCATGTGTGCATGCATTCTGGCTCGGCATAAACAAGAGCCAGTTATTTCTCAAGGGACACAGGGTAACCTAAGTGCGCTGCTGAAATAGGCTTATATTTCTAAAGATAGTGGGTCCCATGAAGAAACAATGGGACTGGATTTGCCGACTTTTCTGACTCCAGTTGTTTATCAAAGAACCTAAGAAATTACATTGCTGTAGCTCATGTAAAATTCTAAATTATGAAGACAATTGTAAAAGCAACTTGGATACCCAATCCCTCTCTTTGGCAGGGGTGACTCTTTTTTTTGACAAAAATGTTATTACTTTGAGAACCTGTGTAGTATGAAAAGTCACTGGTGACCCTTAACACCTAAAAGGAGGTATTTGAGGGTGCAAATTAACTTTCAGCATGCATTTATATTGTGACAGGTATCATGTCAAAAATTTTGCATCGATTATGTTACTTAATCTTCATTATTATTCCAGGGGGGAGCGTCTTCAATTCTCTTTGGGTAGATTAAATAACTAAGTCTACAAAGCTATACAACTAATAAGTCAGTATTGTATCAGTAAGCCAGCTATTCCTGCATAACCAGCAGTTACAAAATCACAGTGGCTTATAGCAATAAACATTTATTTCTTCCTTTCTTTCCTGTGAGGGGGCTGCAGGGACTTGGTTCATGGGTCTCATTTTGAACACCAGGCTAGAGGTGCATGCTACCCAATTTCTTCTTAGGGCAGTGGCAGAAGTATCAACAGGCAAATCCAGCCACACAGCACATTTCAGCCTCTGCTATCATCACAACCACTGAAATCTCATTAGACAAAGTAAGGCACATGGCCACACCTGAGGGAGCAGGAAAGCACATGCCACCCATCATCAGACCATGGCAAAGGTGCTAATGTATAATATTGATACAGGGAAGTGAAGACTTGAAACCAATAACTTAATTACTATAGAAAATACCAGAGATCAGGTGGGTGCAGTGGCACACGCCTGTAATCCTAGCACTTTGGGAGGCTGAGACAGGAGAATCGCAAGTTCAAAGCCAGCCTCAGCAACAGCAAGGCGCTAAGCAACTCAATGAGACCCTGTCTCTATATAAAACACAAAATAGGGCTGGGGATGTGGCTCAGTGGTTGAGCACCCCTGAGTTCAATCCCTGGTACCAAAATAAATAGATAGATAGATAGATAAATAAATAAATAAATAAATAAATAAATAAATAAATAAATAAAATACCAGAGATCATCTTCCAAGGTGGGCGTGTCTCATTGCAGGACCAAGTTCTTTTGGCCATGCTGAGTATGGTGGAGGAGAAATTTCCAGTGCCAGTTCTTGTGGTACAGAATGAGAATGCTGTAAGAGACTATGTGAAGCATTGCTAGGTCACATGTGCCATGCATATGGGCTCAGTGTTTGCAACTCTCCTCTTCCCTCCACACTCACTCTCCTGGCCATCTCATTTGGTCCCATAGCTTTAAATAACATGTGTGTGTGTGAATGGCTGTCATCACTTACATGTCCAGCCTGGAGTGTGAAGTTCTCACTATCCTCCACATCTTCACAGAGGTGCCCAACAGGAAACTCCAACTTCATCCCATCCAAGCTGAACTCTTAACTGCTTCCTTCACCGAGATGCTTTTTCTCACCTCAGTAAATGGTCACTCCATCGTTAGTTGTTCAGACTGAAATCCTTGACTGTTCTTTTGTTTTTATAAGATCTGGTCCACAAGCAAATCCTGTCAGCTCTATCTCAAAAATATTTCCCAAATCTAACCACTTCTTAACAGTGTGGTCACTTTTTCCTTGGCCCAACTATTCCTCATCTGGTGCCTGGAATTTATTAATAGCCTCTTAACTAGACTTCCTGCATCTGTCCTTTCCCCCTATACCTATTTCTAATTACAACCACATAGGTCTTATAAAATATAATCAGATCTTGTTATTCTTTTACTAAAATTTCCATGGTCTCATAGCTCACTGAGTATAGGACAGTCGTTATAATGGCCTAAAACCTGCCCCCTTCTCCATTTCTCTTTGACCTCATCTCCCAGCAGGCTCTTCCTTTCTCATGCCTTTGCAGGCACATTGGTCTCCTGGCTCTCTTCTAACTTCCAGACTTGCTCCCACCCTAGGGCCTTTGCAAATATTCTTCTCTCTGCCAGAAAGCCCTTTCTCCAGATGTCTAAATGGCTTTGCTCCAATGTCACCTTCTTAGGAGGTCATGTCTGACTATTCTATTTACTCTTACGATAGCTATCCTTCCTATTTCCTGTGTCTTCTTTACTTTTTTCACAGCAATTATCACCCAACATTTCATTGTTTCACTTTTGACTTACTTCCCTCCCCCTCTAAAATGAAAGATCAATAAAGGAGGGGCATTCTATGTTAGGCACTGCTAACTCCCCTTCACTTAGAATAATGCCGAGCACATTGTAGGTACTCTATACTCACTCAATGAATGAGTACTCAAGTGGATACCTGAATGTAATGGTGACATATTGCTGCTCCCTCCCCCAATAGGTGAGCACTGGAGGATGTTATTAGACAATTTCAGGGGAGGGAAACATTTCTTGAGTTTGCAAAATGACGTACACATGGTATGTGCTATTGACTAAAGGGAAACACAGTAGACAACATAGTGCATTGTTCAGATTTCCCCTCATGACCAAGGCACTCATTCCTCCAGCTGCTGGCAGGAGTTGGATGCTGAGGAATTGCCCTTGTCCGGGGGGAGAACTGAGTCATCCAAGGTGACACTGCTTTCCTGGGGGTACTAGATTTTGATAACTAGTTGATCCAGGGATATAAATATCTGGCCCCTGCAGCTCGATTAGGGAAAGCTCTGAAGGGTCACCTCAGCTTCAAAGCTTCTTATGGACTCCCTGTAACAGTTCAACTTGTCTTTCTGCACTGACTTCCTACAATTATTCCCCAGTCAACCTCCTGAATGCAAAGCTCTATCTCAGAGTGTTTCCAAGGAACCCACCCTAAGATAGGCAATGATTTCATTATGCTTTTAGTACTCATTCAAGTAGTGTTCAATAACTATGTATTATTTGCCTGGCATTGAGATAGTTTCTGGGGAATACAATGGAAAATATGGTAGATCTGGCTCATGTCTGTATGGGGCTTCTTGTCTGGTAGGTGAATAACCCAGACAATTGTAATTAGAAAGCAATGGGATAAGGACAAGAATGGGGTGGACTTGGGAGACTGAGATTACCCACTACTGCAAATGGCAAAGTAGGACTAAAGCAGAGACCATGCAGGCAGTGAGTAGTGAGAGATGTGGCTGGAGATTGGTCTGTGCCCAACTCAAAAATGAACTCAAGAGTCATAACCGGAGGACAATGGGGAATCTTGAAAGTGATGAGACATGATCAGGTAATTACATAGAAATTATCTTAGTCACTGTAGAGACAAGATCAGTGATATCTGCTGATAACATGGAATTCTTGAGGGTTCTTGGTTATTCTCACAAAGCTATCAGTCAGATTGTTCTTTCTACAAACACTCCTAGCTTTTCCCTTTGAGCACATTCTTTCTCTTCCAGTCCAGAGCTCTGTCCCATCATTCCTGCTCTCAAAGTTCTCCCTCCCACTGCCACCAGAGAGACATGCTTTGAAAACAGGGAGACAAGGAGGGAAAGCCTGGCAATAAACAATGACCAGTGATGCCTTGAATGCTGGTCTGTTCACAACTCACCCAGGAAGTCTGTGGCAGAGACAGAACAATAAATGGTCCATATATTTACAGCTTTTCTCCTTCTGCCTTCTCTTGTGGGTGGGAAATTTTTAGATAATTGGGGAGGAAGGGAGAAGAATTAGTTTGGAAAGGGGAAAGCAACAACAATAAGAGTACAACTTTGGGGAGAAAGGTGAAGATCATTAGGATTTTTTTGCTTATGTGTGTCAGAAAATAATATGTTTCTTTGGTGCCTCTGAGAGACTTTAGTAAATATTTAATTTACTTTTCAATGCTCATTTGAATGTCAGTTTTATTTATGTGTAATATCAGGAAACAGGTTCTAGGAGACTGTTTAGATTGGACTTTTTTTTATACTAGGAATGAGACAGACTTTGGTTCTAGGGGTTATCTGCCCTATTCAAAAACATTGGGAGTCTTTTGGCTAAAACAGATGACAATGAGGAGCACCAAAGTTGGTCTCTCAAATCCTCTAAAAGATACTCTGGTCCCATCACCAAAACTTCCAGTGAACTGGATTCAGAATAATTTCTTTTTCTGGTAGGGACCTCTTGTCCTCCTATTCTTTTGTAGATTTGGCCTCACACTAAGTTCTGGGAGAAAATAGCCCTACACTTCTAGAAACTGTGGAGTGTGTGTTTAAGATGCCAAATCATTGAGTCAAGTTAGCTGCTTTTATCTTAACTCTTCAACAGACGTTTAGGCTTTATCTCTAGATTCTCTCTGTGCCCCACTATGCACCTGAGAAGCCCACCCTGTTCTCTTGCCTACCATCTCCCCTTCATGATCTGTCAAGGGACACCCTGCTTTTGCTTGGCCCTCACTCAAGTCTAGAGTTTTGTGTCGACTCTAGATTAACGCCTTGATCACCCAGTGCCACCTGACCATTACCCCACTGCGTGTCCCTCATTCTGAAGATTGCCTGCTGGATTGTCTGCCACTGAAGCTGAGCATACAAAAGGGCTTTAGAGCCTCTCAAATTCAGGATCTTCCGTTCACAACATCTGCAGCTTTGGACAAGAGGCTTAGCCTTTTACAGCCACCATTCCTTTATCAAAAAAAAAAAAAAAATGGGACTACCAATACCACTCATAAGAGTCATGATCATAAAATGAAGCAAGCAGTGAAGCACTTAAGGGCTCAATAATAATCATGTAGCTGCTGCCACCGCCTCTGTTGTTTTGCCTGCCTCTTTGGCATGGTCCTATTCCCCAATGTTACTGACAATCACCTGGACCAGCTGTTCTTGGCCTTGGCTCTTCCCCTGCCATGCTGTCCCATCGTGGTTCATCAGGTGATGATGAAAATGTGTTCAGATATGACAAATGGAAATGTAAGTTCATAGAAATCCTGGGTATATGTGCTTAGGTGCTGGGCATTGCACCACAGAGAGAAAGATGGCAAATAACTCCACCCCACCACTTGATAGTGAGAAAGATGGCAAATAACTCCACCCCACCACTTGATACCTTTAATTTCCTTTGGTTTGTGTTTGTGCTACACAGTGCACCTCAATCCTACTTTCACAAGCTGTCAAATACTACTGAATATCAATCAAGCCAGGCACAAAAGGGGGTTACCAGGGTTCATAAGATGAGTACTAACACTTACTCAGCACCAATCATGCATACTGTATATAATTTAATCCTCAGAAAACCCCGTGTGGCAGATATTATTCCCACTTTATTGATGAGTAATTACAAATTTCATTAGAAACAGAATGTGAGACTTTAAAACGTGTGAGTTAGCTGAGGCATCTAACCAAAGACATGAAACAGTATACTAAGTCTCACCCTGCTAGTTATTTAAATCAACTTCTATTTTGTCAAAATATATTTTCAGAAGAAAGAATCTGAGCAAGATCTCAGAGCTAGTGTTCTCTTCAAGTTAAGGAGGCAGAAACCATGCCCAGAGAGGTTACTTGACCAGTTCTCATTGGCACAGCAATAGCAGGAAGATGGAAACTCAGCTCTCTTATTCTTAGATCAGGATTTAAAAAAAGAGGAAGAAGAAAGAAGAAGAAGAAGAAGAAGAAGAAGAAGAAGAAGAAGAAGAAGAAGAAGAAGAAGAAGAGGAGGAGGAGGAGGAGGAGGAGGAGGAGGAAGATCTTATAGTATAAAACCACCATATTAAAGTAAGTTCTTTTTCAGAATTACATATTCATACTTTCTTAGTTCTGTGCCTGGGTCTGCCTTTCTTAGCTTCTATTTTTGTTCATGACTAAGTGCTACATGCCCATAGCTCTGTGTGATGGGCTTGAAGAGCGCGGGTGATCTATTTGGCCTGTTAAGAGTCAGGTTACTGCTTTTGGCCCTTGAAAACCATGAAGGGAGTTTGGGGCTTTCTCCCCAGTATGTTTTTAATGTTTTGTTAGCAAGTTTCTCTCATCCTGGGGTCTCTGTTTTCAGAGCTCAAAAATAAGATCATCCTTTGGTTCTTGAGGTGTGTGTGTTTGTGCGTGTGTGAGTGAGTATGGTCGGGGGTGATGCAAGAACACAGAGTGCAGAGGGAGCAAGTCTGGTGCCCACTGGGCCTGGGCCATGCTGGTTCCCACAGCTGATCACAATCCTATCCACCTGGCCGTGAACCCATCTGCACAGAAGGTCAAAGGCACTGCCCAGCAACAGCAGGATTCACAAAGTCCACCCTCAACCTCCTGCCCTCTCCTTCTGCGAAGGGCTCATTTTCTTATGTATTTAGAACTTTGAAGACTCTCATTCTTGCTGAAAGAAAGGAAACTTGCTCAAGGTATACCAGGCATATGAGGTGTTTCAGGTGCTGGTCCTTAGCTGGGTTGCATGTGGTGCTTGAGGAGTTTCAGAAGGACATTCTGGGAGTTGTTATCCCTGGAAGAGAGGCTGGTTGTTGTATATTTGAAGAGTCCTCTTTCTCACAGTTCCCTTCTGTTCTGGACGGCCTTACATCCACTCCTTCTGAATTCATGTGTGGAAGCCCTCACCTCTAGTGCATCAGAAGGTAGCCATGTTCAGAGACAAGGTCTTTAAAGAGATGATTAAATTAAAATGAAGCCTTTAGGATAGGTGCTAACATTATATGACTGGTGTCTATACAAGAGGAAATTTGGATGTACACATACACACCAGACTTATGCTTGCACAAAGAAGACCCTGTGAGGACACAGCAAAGAGGCAGCCTTGTCAGCCAGGGACAGAGACTCCAGAAGAAACCAAATCTGCCGACACCTTGATCTCAGACTTCCAATCTCCAGAACTTAGAGAAAATAAATGTCTATTGTTTAAGTCAACCAATTTGTGATGTTTTGCTATGGCTGACCTAGGAAACAAACATATCTTCCCTTCTGCTATCAGTCTCGCAAACCAACAACATTAGAACTATTCTCATGTACTGTCACCTCTGGGGATTTTCCCATCCTTTCCAGAAAATTCCAATGGCCTAACTCTTTTTGCAGTTTCTTTATGTTCTTGCAATACTCAAGACAGCAGGCAAAGCCAAGAGATGACAGTATCCTGGAGGCCTGTTGGTGTGGTAGGGAATGTAGTAGCAACACTCTCAGCATTGGTTAAATAACACGCTGGACCTTGCTCTGTAAAAATGTCAATGTCACTAAGTAAGTAAATGGGAGAGAAGGATAGGGATTAACATGAAATGATACATAAAGACCCTGATGCTAATTACGGAATAACAAAGTGAGAAGAAAGAAAAACCCAAAACTTGGGTTGACTGAGTGGAAGAAGCACTAATTATAGTCATTTATGTGAACTGCTTACCATTGATAGCTAATTATCATGCAGCACAATAACAATTATGTATATCATTAAATATGTATCAGAGTAGTCTTATTTGATTACAATAATAAACTCCAGAAACATACAATGTCAGGCCTAGAAGGGGACCTTGGAGATCAACATGTAGGTCTGCTCCCTCACGTTGCAGATGCAGACACTGGGGCTACTTGGTAACAGCTGTTAATGGCAACACTGGGACTGGAACATATGTTCATGGATTTCAACTATACTCCTCATGGGAAACTTGCATGAAGTTAAAGCAGAAATCAGTGAAGACTGTGTCCTTCCTGACTGCTCTGTTTACGTAATGCCTAGCGCATGCTGTATGACGGCAACCTGTTCCTGCCCCTTCACATCACCTATCAGCAGTTGAACCTATCTTGTGTGTCTTGTTTCCATTGCTGCACACCTAGAACAGAGTAGGTATTCAATAATTATTTTCAGATGGAACAAACAAATGAAGGTTTCATTAGGAGAAAGAATATCAGAGATATGGGAATTAGAACATGACCAGGGCTGCAGCCTGGTACTGAGGTCTCCCCGACACCAGCTTCTTCTTTCTCTTTTCCATGCTCAATCATAAGAATCATTTGAGATGTTTTGGAAATATACAGATTTCCAGGCCATTCTCCTGGAAGTTCAGATTTGGTGGGTGGGTAGGGTTCCAGGAATCTGTATTTTTTCTTTTTTTGGTAACGGGGATTGAACTCAGGGGCACTCAACCACTGAGCCACATCCCCAGCCCTATTTTGTATTTTGTTTAGAGACAGGGTCTCACTGAGTTGCTTAGTGCCTCACTGTTGCTGAGGCTGGCTTTGAACTTGCGATTCTCCTGTCTCAGCCTCCCAAAGTGCTGGGATTACAGGCATGCGCCACCGCGCCCAGCTAGGAATCTGTATTATTTTAGTAAGCACTCCAGGAATGTGTGTTCAGTATATTTAGAAAACACTGATTAATGTAGTTGTCTCATCTTGAGAACATGCCTATCAACTTACATCTTAAAAGAAATAAAGAATATCTTCATTTGAGAGATTCTAGGGAGGAAATCCTTTGTTTAGAGACTTCTGGATTGTTTAAAGAATCTATTAGTAGTGATATGGCAGGTAGCATCCAAGGAAAAAAGCACGACGGCATGCTGTTAGCAAATCATGCCGTGCTGGCCCCCATGCCAGGTGTCAGGAGGCAGTGGCATGGACACACAAACTTCCTGCGCACAAAGAGCTCACCATCCAGTGGAGAAGGGGGCAAATCTTGCCGGTCATTTATTAAGTTGTAATTTACATAGAGCAGAATTTTCCCTTTTAAGTGTACAGTTCTGTGAGTTTTGAAAAATGTGGTGCCATTCCCCTAAAAGTCCCAGGGGAGCCCATTGTCCCAATTTGCCTGAGAATGAGGGGGTTCCCAGGATGGAGACTTTTGGGTTAATTACAAGCAAACCAGGATGGATGGTCATCCTATGAAGTCCACACTTCACACCCTAACCCTGCAAATGGATTGGTTTTTGGTCCCTATGATTTTGTTTTCCAGTATTGGAAGTATAGAGTATGTGGTCTTGTGAGTCTCACTTCTTCACTCAAAATAATAAGATTCATTCGCAGTATCATATGTATAAATTTTCCACCCTTTTCATTGTTGAGTAGTAGTCTTCTACTGTATGAATGTGCCACGATTGTTTATCCATTCTCCAATTTTAATTTAATGTAAAAACTACAGTTAGTGTTTGAGTGACCTCACCATAGGGATAGCTATGTGCTGCACCAGGTTTCTGCCTTTGTCTTTTAGGACTACTCTGGTTCTGAAATAATGAGGTTTATCCGTATAAACTTCCACTAGCATCTCTCAATTTGGCATCTTAGTGTGCAAGTGCACAACGAATGAGAAGGAGAGGGCAGAAGGAGGATTGGAGGTGACACAGCTGTTGGCAGCAGCTTACTTGAAGGATCCCAAAGTACTGCATGCAATTTGTTTAGGATTCCTTTTAGCCTAGAACTAGAGCTCTGAAACTGTGCATGGGCACCAGATAGCAGAAATCAGTTGGCACCCTGCAGTGAAAGAGAAAGAGAAGAAGAAAATTTACATTCCAAGCATTGGGGAAATGCTTCTTTTCATTAAAAAGTTCCCAGGTTAAGCAGATCAGATCTAGGCCCATACAACATTCAGGGCCAGCACCACTCACTATTAACTACAGAAAACTCATTTCATCTCCTTGAGAAGGTGGGCACTGGAGTCACTTGCAGTTAATGAAAAACTTAAGATGGGTGAAGTAAAAATGATCTCACCTTGACTCAGGAGATCTTTACACAGTCACAGCAAATCCAAACTCTTTCCCCCTTTCTTTGCCTTTTCCAAGAATAGACTGCCAGACCGAGGCAGGTCTGAAAAGAATACACATCTGCAGCTCTCCCCGTGGTCTCCCAGGCTCCTGACATTTTCTCCAGGTCAGAGACACTGCATGCCAATACCTGTCTATCTATTCATGTTCTGCCACTCAGGCAGTGAGGCAAAAACTCTGGACTCAATCCCTGCCTTGGGATAATTGCTTAGCAAAGAGGATGCACATAATCCATTTTCATTATTAATACTCCAGTTAGGAGCCAGGCTCTGTGTTTGGTTTCTCATAATGAGAGCTGCCTGACAATGGAGGTGATGCAATCTACCATTCAGCTCACAGCATTGCAAGGAGGCAAAGCAACCCCTCCTGTGGCAGATTTAGATTCCAGGCATTTCTGCTCTCCGTAAAGCAGTAGGCTACATGGGCCCACTATTGAAGAGCAAGACGTGTTGATTTTCTTGCCTGGGTGATTTTGTAAAAATGTCTTGCCTGCTCATTTGCTTATTGTATATTATGCATTCTTAATCTGGGTCTGATAGCTCCTTCGAAGGCATCTGCCCCATGCCACTGCACACCCAGGGAGTAAAACCACTGGCACGAAGGAGAACAGAGTTTGGAAGTGATTGTCAAGCAGGGCTAATTCAGATGTAACCAGCACAACCCTCGTGTCTGGCTCAACTATGCTGCAGAAACCTGCTTGGTTTTTTAAGGTTTTTATTTTTTTTAATGCTTGAACTAGAGGTGTTTCCCGAAGAGAGTTAAAAGACTTCTTGGTTGAATCTGTTCTCCTTCTCGTAACTTTTATTCCATCTCAGTGGAAGGTGCTTTGCTATTAAAAGAAAAGATAATCCATTATCACTATGAGTCTTGAACTGCCAGGGGGATGCCCACAGCTGCCTGGAAGAAAGGACTGATAACTTGCATTTAAAGAAAAAAAAATATCAATTGCCAGTTGGTGTCTTGCCATCAGTCAGAAATACACCATGAATTTGTCCACAGGCAGAGGGACTGGGTCCCCTGGAGGATTTGCAATGGGATTTAAAGGCTTCCTATTTACCTCTCAGTGATTAGTTTGAGCCTGGTTTGGATCTTCGGTGACTGAGTTGGTTATTTTTATCCAGCTCTTTGGTGACAGGTGTCCGTGTTACAAGAAACAAATTGGCACTAATTGGGCACTCCTGTTGGCATCTTGGCAGGAGTGAGCAACAATGGCTTGATCTGCAGAAGCTGCACATTAACAGGAAGGGGACACCTGTGCTGGACGTGCCCAAGCTGCCTTGCTACTGTTGTCTATTTTTGTTTGCCTCAAGAATTCGAGACTTGCTAATTTGTAGGGTGACAATTTTCACCAGTACTCTGGGGGCAACCTACACAGATTCATGTCCAAGAGAAAATTCTTTCCCCCCAAAATGTAAGTAGTATCACTCTGTTTATCCAGATCATTGATGAGAGATGTTGAGCAATGATCCCACAGGGACTGAGACATAAGCTCTTAGTGGGCAGGGTCAATGTATTTACTTTTCACCAGTGTACCTGGCATTTGGTCGGGAACACTTAGATGCTGAATAAATAATTGTTCAATGAATACACATTTGCTGAATGAATGGATGAATGATCTCTCTCTTTCCCTCTCAGAACCATAAATGAGTGACAATACTTTCAAGTCGAATGCCAGACACGCGGAGTTGGACCAGACCTTAGCAATCTTGTGAAGGAACTGCCATGATTGTTCAGATGACAAGCATGCAGGGCCTGGCAAGATGAGTGACTGAACTGAGAGCACAATCTCAGCTTTCTGAGTCCTGGTGTATTGCTCTCTCAGTGTTCCTTCTGAGAAAGAGATATCAGAACACAGAACATTGCTGCTAATGAACAGCACAGCAGACCATGAATAGAGAAACCTGATTTCTATACATGGATTCTCTCCTGATTATGTGGCCTCCAGAAAATCACTTAACATTATTGGGTTTCTGCCGTTTACAGTCTATTTAAGGAGACAGACAAGTAACCAGGCAATTAGGATAAAGAATGCTATGTTGGAATAATAGGGGAGCAACCTGGAAGAAAAAGATAAAAAGCAAGCAAACAAACAACAACAACAACAACAACAACAAGCCCCAAAATACCCCACTAGCAATATATGGGACTAAATTATTTTTCAGCTCTAAATCATCAGTATGTTGAATTAGAAGGTGGAAGGCTGGTGAGGAGTAGCTCTTGATTTAATAAATCTTAAGGGCCCCCATGGCTATTTCAAAAGTGGCTTGCCCAGCATACTCTAATGATCCACCAGGGGGGAGTAGAGGTCAATTTGTTCTGTACCAGAGGAGGTAGAGTGATTTGTGTTTTGTAATTAAGGGGAGGGAGGAGAGAGGAGGCAAGACTCAGGCCAATGCAAATTTGAGGTGTCCTATTCTTACAGTGTCTCCTATATTGGTGGCATCTACATAAAATTATCCAAACTTTGAGTTTTCACTATGAAACGAAATAACTCCTTGTAACCATAATACTATGATAATTTTCCAGAACTGGAAGTCTAGAGAGGAAGGAAAATAACTCAATAGCTATTGGGTTATAGAGAAATTAAATATTCAGTTACCCATATCAAGAAACAGAAGTAGATGTCATCCAGAAACTCTGCCATTCAGACTTCTGCTGCAGGAAATAGCCCAACTGATTACAATGGTTGCAGTTATTCTTTTCTTATTGAAGATGCTCATAAACTTTCATAAAATGGACATAATAAAAAAGAAACACAGTCTAATCAGACAACTCTACAATGATTACCTCATAGCATACTTTTCAAGAAGTTTCAAAGAAAAGTTAGTTTTGTCTGCCTAGAATAATGAAGAAGAAAATCATGTTTGAAGATGGGATATTCTACCTCTGGCAGGTATAACTATGATCATGGCAAATCTATATTCCAATTTAGGATGTTCGGAAAGGTCAGTAAAGGTTTTTCTAGACTTGGCCAAATTCATATATGATAAGAAGTCAATAGAAGCCAAGCAACTCATTCCAGCCTTGACAATGTTCTCACTATTAGACCTTCTTATCACTGTGTTTGTGCTGACTATTTGTAAGTATAACTATTGAGTTGCTGTGTCATTATAGAGTGGCTCTGGAATGAAAGGCCACATCATTATGCTAAGCTGAAAGGGGAGATGATTACCTGAATGTAAACTCCAGTCTAATAATAATAATAACAACAACCACCAATATTTATTTAGTGTTTTTATATGTCAGGCATTGTATCTACATTAACTCATTTAATCCTCATAATCCTGTGGATTGGAGTCATCTATTATCTCAGTTTCATAGATGCAGAAACCGAGGCACAAAGCAATTAAAGTAACTTAGGCCTAAGGTCACACAACATGTAAAGATCCAGATCCCAACTCCAGTGCAAAAGTCTAGCTCTAAAGACCCTGGTGCTAGTGACCACTAAAAATCATTGTAGGACAAATTTGCACAAGTTATTCTCAGATAAGAAAGACAGCCTGGGAAGGAGGTTGATGTGGGTCTTTTTTTTTTTTTTTTTTTTTTGCTTTTGTTTTTGTTTTTTGGTACTGAGGATTAAACTCAGGGGCACATGGCCACTGAGCCACTTCCCCAGCCCTATTTTGTGTTTTATGGAGAGACAGGATCTCACCAAGTTGCTTAACACCTTGCCGCCATTGCTGAGCTGGCTTTGAACTTGTGATTCTCCTGTCTCAGCCTCCCTCATCTTATTAAAGGAATCCATTCTGGAGCTGAGAGATTCCACAGAATGTATTTCTATGAGGTGAATAATGGAAAAGTCCAGCTTCTTGAATATAGATGGCTGCTCTTGCATCATGGCACATTGAGCCCAGCCAACAGAAAGATGAGACTGATAACAATAATTAGGATAGAAAACCTCACAGCTCTAGGTCCCCACAGTTTGGAAGTTAAATGAGACACCTTCTTTCAGCACTCTGGATTTGGGAAGAACCCTAGGGAGAGCTGTGAGCAATGGGAGAGGAGGTCATGGTGTACTTCTTCCCTTGTGTAGTTTTCATTAGTGGATAATCTTATTTGTGGCTCTCCTGTGGACATGTCTCTATCATGTGGATCCCAAAGTCTGTCAATGCCTGTCTTCTGCTTCTGTCTCTTCCTCCTCATCCTGCTCCTCCTCCTTTTCTTCTTCTTCCTTTTTTTTTTTTTTTTGTACCAGGGATTGAACCCTGGGGCACATAACCACTGCGCCACATCCCCACCCTCCACCCCTTTTTAATTTTTTTCTTTTTGAGAGAGGGCCTCACTAAGTTGTTTAGGGTCCCAGTAAGTTGCTGAGGCTGGTTTTGAACTTACCACTCTCCTGCCTCAGCCTCCTGAGCTACTGGGATTATAGGTGTGTGCCACTGTTTCTGGCTCAATGCCTGGCTTCTAGGATTGGAAGATGGACCTAATGGAAAGCAATGGGGTAGGAGGTGAGGAAAGCTGATGGCCAGCCACTAGGTTCCCAGAGGACCATTTTCTCAGTTTTTGGTAAAGACTCCAGACAAGTACAATACGGCCTCTTTATAAAGCCCCCAGGCTCTGTGTTGATAAGGTGTCTATCTATGACTCAGGTATTTAATTACCAAGATTTCAGGTCCAGATCACAGGGAACTTCCTATTCTGTGAGTCCATATTCCATTATTTTGTTTGGTTCTGGGAACCACACTTAGATGGGACTTTGATACATTGGAAATTACCTAAAAGACTAGAAGCCATGACACTTGTGTGTCAGGTTCTTTTCCTCTGTGGGAAATAACAGCATACTTTGTCCACTCAAGTTTGGAAGCAATTGAGAATTGCTTTTACAAACAAAAGAGCTCAAACTATCGTCTCTTTATTGTCAGGAAAACTGGATTCATGGTAAAGCCTGGACCTTCAGCAACTAGATTTTGTGAGCTCTATTTGCAAGATGTAACTTACAGGACATACACTACCCTAGCCCATCTCAAGGAGCATCTGTGGACTGCTTTGTACCTGTCAGAGGGCAGAGAAAGTTCTCTAACCTGCCTCTAGGGGCCAGCACAGGGCTCTGACAAGATGGCACCACAGGGAAGTAGGAGCACTGGTGAACATATTCCCATCTCCAGCAGGTTAGCCAAAAAGATGTTGATCAGGGCCTCAGCCTCACATGGTTAGGACTTTTATCAATATCTCCAATTAGATAAGATGTTTCTCAGTCCTTAGGAAGAATGATGATAAGGTATCAGGAACAAGGGAGCATTCCTTCCCAATGTTTCTGGAAGGTGCCAATTCTTATTTTACAAGCCAGGACAGAAACGTGGCAAAGGGAGAAAATTGTTTCTCTAATAGAATGTTTGTCTTGGGAAATAAAAGACTTAGATGAAGACATGACCTTGATCTTTAAGTACAGTCATGTCCCTCATAATGACACCCCTCTATATGGTGGTGATTGTACCACACAGCCTCCCTGTGCAGGGAGTACACTGTCTAGCTTGGTGTAAGTACACTCTGATGTTCATCCTGTGCCTAAGTCAATGAACGATACACTTTCCAGAACTTATCTGGAGCATTAAGCAATGCATGACTGTATCTGAAGGCCTGTCATGGAAAAGAGGACAGAGTGGTCCGATTGTTAAAGTACAAAAGCAATGAAAAGGAAAATGTTTCTCATTTCTCATTACATTGTTGGAATACTTCTCTTCTCTCAATCCCCTATAGAGTTTCCCCTAATAGCTGAAAGTCTTTAAGCAAATGTTGGAGGTGTTTGTAGAAGATGTCTAGGTATTTATTTGGACTCTGGGAAATTTTCCTATGATCCTTGTAAACTGAGATCCTTTGATTCTGAGAAGAGCAACACAAGTCAATACATATTTGTTTTCTGAGTAGGATGGATAAAGACTGTTCTAGGCACATCCAACTCTTGACATATCTATGTTCAACCTGTCAGGCAAATAGGGAGAAAGAATAACTAGAGTGTAGACTAGATAATAGAAAATGACTTCTTTTTACCAAATCTTTGTTTATTTACTAGCTAGCTAGCTAATGAAATGATAAGAACTTCAAATCCCTGCCATTTTTTTCCTTAGTAAAATGCTCTGAGGCAAGAAAAAGAGGACAACTAAGAATCTTGGGTATTATAAAAGATCATGAAGTCCTAGAGAAGGTTAGCACAGTGCCAGTAGTTAACAAACTTTGAATGCATATGGGTGGCCCCTGACTTACAGTGGTTTAACTTATAATTTTTCAGCTTTGTGATGGTTCAAAAATGATATGCATTCATCAGAAACTACACTTTGAATTTTTAATTTTAATCTTTTCCTGGGCTACCAATATGCCACACAATATCCTCTGGTGATTCTGGGCACAGCATAAAGCTGCAGTGCTGGGTCAGCCGCACAATCATGGGGAAGGGGAACAACTGAGAATCTATAGTATGCTGTGTGGCTAAGCTATGATGCTTAGTAGGTTAGGTGTATTAAATGCATTTTTGATTTAGGCTATTGTCAACATACAATGGCTTTGTTGGGATGTATCCCAATCATTGTAAGTCAAGGAGCATCCGTACTTAAAAAACTCTCTAAGAGGGTAGATCTTATGTTGTTGAGTGTTCTTATCACATGTACACACACACACATACAAAAGATCATTGTAGAAAATTTGTTCAGAAACCGAATAAATAAGCAAACAAAAAGAAAGTCCTAGGTAGTCTATATTCTTCTGTTATTTATAAACACATCATTCCCATTTCACTCATCCACTTTCACCAATAAAACACCAAAACGAATCTCTACATTTTTTTTAACATATATGCTTTCCCTAATAAAGAGTCTTGGGAATAAGTGGGCTAAGTTCATATCCATTTTGAGAGACACAGGAAAGGCCCCTTCTTGAGAGTACTTCATTTTATCCACTTCCTGTAAATTCTTCCATGAGAATTTATTCCTATCACAATGAAAATGTCTATAGAAGGGAAAAAATTAAAATCTCAAGGGAACTTTCTGTAGCAGGATTTACTATAAAATGGCCCTTGAAAGTCATTGGGAGTCGAAAACATAAATACTATTTTGTTAAACTTAAGCTCTAATGATGAATTACATCAGAGAAACTAAATTCTGGAAGCATTTTCCCAGGAACAGAATATAAGTTTTTCTCTCATCACCTATGCCTACCATCCCCTTGTGGGTATCCAGTTGCTTTATCTTTTAGCGTATCTAAGCAATCCTTATCACTTATAAATTCCCCTTTCTTTTCTCTATTTTCCCTCCACATTGTATAGTTTTTTTGGTTCTGAGCTCATTAGAGGGACCAAATCTTATGTTTCCAGGCTTCTAAGAAGCTGAGTAGCCATGTGAAAATTTCACGAACTTTCAAGGTAGACCTAATTTGTTTTGAATTCCATTTAGTCATTGTGAAGCTCAATTTCTTCCTTGTAGGAGCTTATGGAAAACTGTTTTATTTCAACATTTGACCCAGCAGTTAGCATGAGGCCAGGGGTGTACTGGATCCTCCACAGGAGTTTACTGAATGACTCATAACTCACATAAGAGGAAAAAGGATTGCTTTCAGGTGCTGGGAGAGGGACAAGGGGAAGAAAGTAGGGAAGAGTTATGTGGTAAAGGATAAAGTGTCTCCTGCATTTGTCTTGTATATTGACTGACAATGTGACCCTGAAGAAAACACTGAGTTACAGATTTTGATTTTGATTTCCTACACACTGAGACAGCTAGGTAACACAACTACAGGTGCTTACCTGTGGGAAGCACATTTTCTTTTCCCTTCTCCAAAGAAGTGTTAATAGCTCCAAATGTCACCCTCCCCCTGTCTACAATAAATGAATAAATGATTGGCTGGTATCAATATTTGAGCTAAGTGTGAAAGCCACCCCAGAAAACATTTCTCTCCATCCATACATGACTGTTAAATTTTATACTTCTTGATGGTAAACAACTTACTTTGGCCTGTGTCTATCTCAGTATCATTTACTTGAAGTAATAGAAAAAACAACTCCAAATGGCTTAAACAACATGGGACACTTATTGTCTCACTTACCAAAATTCCTATGATATGTCAGCTTCAGGCTTGACATATTCAGTGTCAAAGACTCTAGCTCTTCTTCCGGTCTCCCTGGCCATTCTTGGCACACTGGCTCATGCTTAGCCAATGCCCTTGTTGATGCAGGATGGCTGTGTGTGCTTGCACAAGGTGCAACCCTGAATAGAAGTAGCTCATGGGCAGTCAGAATGCAACTGTCTTTGCCTTCCTGCTCTTTGAACCTTATTCAGTGTGGATAATTTTTGCACTTATGTATGAAACTTCCAGTAGGTTCATAAACTTCTCTATTCGCACATTGTTAACAAATGAGCCTATAATCATGTTAAACAGCAAACACAATCTTGATGGGGTAACAAGAATGTTGAGTGAAGGATAGTATCCCAAACTCCGAACATAACTTAAGATTTTTTGCCCTTCCACACACCCTGTGCCAGCTTTGGACTGGGATCCCACAGTGAGAGCAAGACAAGAGGGTGGGATTGGTGTCAGGGCTTTGCCCTCTGGGGAGTGTTTTTGATCCCTGACATTGCTTAGAATTGTCAACGTACAGTGATGATGAATGGCAGACTTGTAGTCAGTGTTACCATGGCTCTAAAACCCTCCAAACGTGATACAGCCTCTCTTTGCTTGCTCTTGTGATGGGCTACTCCCCTGTCTTCTCTTGATATACTCCTGAGGAAGGTATGTGCTCACCACCTCCCCACTTGCTGAAAATATGTTTCAGTGGTGTGTTAGTACATCTATGAAGTACTTATGAAGTAGGAGGAATGGTTTAGTTGGGTTCATGGTTTCAGAGGTTTAGTCCATGGTGGGCCAATTCCATTGCTCTGGGTCAAAGGTGAGGCAGAACATCACGGCAGAAGGCTATGGTGGGGGAGCCACTCTTTTCATAGTGGCCAGAAAGAGAGAGAAAAGGGGGAGGAGTCATGGGGAAGATGAATTCTTCCTCAGTGATGTACTCCTCTAGCCAGGTCCCACTTACCTACAGTTACCACCCAGTTATTCTATTAAACTAGGATGGACTGATTAGGTTACAACTCTCACAATCTAATCATTTACATCTCAACATTTCTGCATTAACACAGAAGCTTTGGGGGAATAATAAGAAGCAGAGTGGCAGTGAGGGGTTAGGAAACATCTCACACCTATTCATCTGTTTGCTCATATATGTATCACTTTTGTTTATTCCGTAGTATTTTTTTTTTTTTTTGGTACTGAGGACTGAACTCAGGGGCACTCAACCACTGAGCCACATCCCCAGCCCTATTTTGTGTTTTATGTAGAGACAGGGTCTCACTGAGTTGCTTAGCACCTTGCCATTGCTGAGGCTGGCTTTGAACTCGTGATTCTCCTGTCTCAGCCTCCGTAAGTGCTGGGATTACAGGCTTGTGTCACCGTGCCTGGCTATTCCTTAGTATTTTTTAAAAACTGACTTAGCTGGGGCACTTTGGTTGGCTCATAGGACATTTCCAGCAATGGGGCCAATTGCTTGCAGTTTTTTAGTGTGCATAGATGCATCTCTCTCTTGGGTGGCCAGTTGTGGCCTCTTCCTTAGCCCCCAGGAGATTGAGGTTCACCTCTTGAGTATTGCTGTTGAGTTCCTCTGCCTTTCAAGGTTGTCCTAGATAACTCTCTGTTGTCTCTCTTCTGCATGGCTCATGGTTAGTACAGTACTTGGGAATCATATATCTTTCACCTTGAGAAACTCTGGGGTAAAAGCAAGTCTCAAAGTGACAGTTCAGTCCCAATTCCATGGGAGCTGTTAGCCTTTCTCATATTTTCTGGCAGCAAGAGTTGAACTTGATTGTATGGCTTCTCCCAAATGCAGCAACTGTGAACAGAGCCCAGCCTCTTAAGGTTTAGGGTGAAATACTTTACTTCTACCCCAGTGGTTGTGGGGCTACTTTTCCCCCAAGTTCTTCAGAAGTGCTACAAAAGGGATCTGCAGCACCCCTTAAGTGCTGTCCCTCTCTTTTATCCTAACATCTCAGTCACAAATGAGGGAGAGGTGGCCTTTTCTTAGTATTGGTTATGGAGACATGACCAAGTCAACAGAATGCCAACAGTTACTCTTCCTATGTGTCTGCAGACCCCTTTGTGGTTATTCCCACAATATTTCCTCTCATATCTTGCAGCTCAGGACTGGGTCCCAGATCCTCCTCCAAACAAATAGTTGGCCAAGATAAAGGTAATGACAAGAATGCCTTAGACTAGTCAATGTTTATTCCTGAGCCAGGGATAAGGTCACCTCCCAGACTACATGGTCATGGTCATAGTGAAGAAAGGTGGGGCATGGCCAAATTCGGAAGACAGGTACTCAACGATGTCTGCTAATTGAGCATGCATTATCTGTCAAACGATAATGACTTTGGAAAGTTCCGAGTCAAGGATATCTGCCAATAAATTCAATGTACCCTCAGAATCATTAGGCTTTTGGAGGCAAATGAAAGGGTTGGAGGAAGTATGGCTGGAGCTGCACAGATGGCTCTAATCAAAATGAAGATGAGCTGGCGGTGGAAGGTGCTTGTGAAACAGGATCTCTGGGGCTGTCAAAACTCTCATGGTTTCCTGCCTGCGAACAGACAGCAGGTGAAAGTCCATCTCTCCCTGGGCATTTCCTCCCTGGGGGATTCTCCCCCTGCTCAAGTTTGATCAGGCTTTAAACACCTCACTTTGACCTGCTGGAGTATGCTTTTCCCGTTGGTTGCTCTATGGACAGCCCAAAGTCTCTCAGATGCGCTTATTGAGCTCTTGCTCCATTTCGTCGGTGGGGAGGGCATGGTTGAGTGGAGGCTGCTACCCAGAATGCTCTTGGCCCTTCTGCCAACCCCCTTTTCTGTCCTGACCTGTGAGATCTTGCAGTCTGCTTCCCACTGTCAATCAAGCTGAATTGTGTCAAATTATGCAGTGCTACACTCAGCCACAAGAGCCGGGTTGAGACCTACAAATTCATTTTCACATGCAACTTAAGCCAAGATCTTTTTCTCAGGTCTGCAGTGGTGTTGAAAAGAAATGGGATACTAAGGGCCAAACAAGTGGTATAGGAGGTTAAAACTATGCCCTTTTCTATAAATCCTGCAGTGCCAGGCCATCGCGTTGCCAGGTCCCATTCTGATTTCCTTTGTTCCCCAGATAACAGTTTCTAAAATACCCTCACACCTATTCTAGAGATTTGAAAAACAACATTTCATTGGTGAGTTTCTGTTTGTTTTGTTTTGAACATGATGTACATTATTTCAATCTCTTCTTTTCATGGCTTGATTTAAGATCTAGGTTATTAGCAATTCAGACTATGTCAAATTCTCTGCAGAATTATAGATTTTTTTTTTTAAAAAGCACCATTTAGGAGAGTAAGAGATGCAGAATAGACAAATAATGAAGATGTTAAGAAACACACTCAATGTAGTACATGTGCATGTATGTGTGACACTGTACTTTTATACATACAAATAGCATTCAAGCATTTTATATCTATAGGCAGGTGCTATATCTACTTTAGGATGGCAAGAGTGGGAAAGTAAAGCTCAGATGTTGGAAGTTCCCACACCTGCATTCCTTGAGCCTATTTGCTAAAAACCCTGATGATGTTACTTGTTTTGGAAAAGGTTGAGGTGGGCTCAGAAGCAGATGGAGGTGAAAATGGAATTTGGTGATTACAGGAGCTTGCTGCCATTCAGTTACACCTGAAATCTAAAAGCTTTCAGAGTCAGGGTCTCTATCTTGATTGTTCCCCCACCCCGCCCCCAACAAATCCCATATTCTCCTATTTCCTGGAGAGTAGGCATATAGCATTCCATCTTTATGGCATCACAAAGTGGATTCCTTCAAGGAAACCAAATGGAGCTTATTGCTAGGCATTCTCAGTCTTAGTCAGAGGCTCCTCACCCCACAGCATTTTGGGATACTTGGACTTTCCAACTTGCATGAAACTGTACATACTTACATATTCCTAAAGTCAATATTTATAAGAGCTAATACATAGAGCTTGTTATGTGCTTTTACACCACTCTGATTTCCATTTTTTTTTAAAAATATTTAGTTGTAGATGGACACAATGTCTTTATTTTATTGCTTTGTATGTGGTGCTGAGGATTGAACTCAGGGCCTCACGCATGCGAGGCAAGCGCTCTACTGCTGAGCTATAATCCCAGCCCCTGATTTCCATTTTTTAATTCACAAGTTATATACCATCATTGTCTCTACTGATGCAGGGACAGAGCCACTAAAGATTATGTAATTTACTCAAAGTCCCACAGCTGGTAAGATGTAGATCCTGAATTTGGATTCCGGTGGCCTGGTTTTGGGTTCGAGCTCATAGACACTCTGCCATTCTAGTTTGATGTTGTCTTCAGAGATTGTGGGGTACAAGGTGTCCTCTACAGACTGGCAATCCCTGGATGCTTGTTGAATGAGATACCATGAAGCTGGAGAAAGGGCATTAGGTGTTCAGCTTATCTGCTCTGTCTCCTGCTGGTGGCTTAGTCACAAATGAGACAGGGGTAGTCACATTCTAGTATTCTGTGACATAGATGTCCCATTGCCTAACAGGAGAATAGAAAACACTCTGCCTATGATTTTGGAAATCTCTTTCCAGTCATTCAAGGTACATGATGTTTCGTCCATAGAGTAATTATTCTTTAATGGCATCACTGTGTATCTTAGTCCACTTGGGATACTATAACAGGTGACTGCTATAGATAGGTGACTTAAACTACATACTTATTTCTCCCAAATTCTGAGGGCTGGAAGTCTGAGATTAGCCTGGTTAGTTCTGGTGAGGGCCAACTTCCTGGGTTGCAGCTGGCTACCATCTTGCTGCATGTTCACATGGTGGAGAGCAGACAGGTAGCAGGCTCTCCTTCATTCATAACACCAGTAATTCCATCTTGAGGTCTCCATTCTCACAACTAATCACCTCCCTAAGGCCCCACCTCCCAATATCATCACATTGGGGATTTAGTTTCAAGTATAAATTTGGTGAGAAAACAGACATTAATACCATATACTCAGGTTGAGCTCCTCAGCCTTAGGCTGTGGTGGTTCTTGTTGTTAAGGACTGATTGTGTAAAAATTGTATCTCTAAAGTAGCTGTTGTTGAATTTGATGTGGGGAATGAGTGGAAAGGGGAAGGTAATGGTGCTAAGAAATTAGTGTAAAAGACATTTAAAAAAGAGGAAGATCATATCTTGCCCTCCAGAAGTTGGATGGACCCTTCTATTCTCACCCCTTACCCTGCTCCCAAAACCTGCCTGTTGACAGCCAAACACACTTTCCTGTGTCCCTTGACTGGCACTGCCCTGCTTCAGGGCACTCACTCATATGTGTGTTTTTTTCTCCTTCCATTTCCAAGGGAATCTTCTTTAGGACCTACTTAGAATCCCAGTGCACCAGTCAAGCCAGAGCACTCCTTTTCTAAGACTGTTTACGAATGGTGGGCACCTGGCAGAAGAGGGTCATTCATATGTGGGGATGTACATCATAGACTTTTGTGTGTCCAGAAGGCAGTGTCTGGGTCAGACTATGGGATCAGCAACTATGGTATGTGAGGAGGTTCTGAAAGTTATCTCAGAGCTAAGCCTCAGTTCTGGGGAAGCCAAGGGTCATCCATGTTAGAGCCAGAGGTTCTTGTACCACGAGTGGGCAAGTGAACATTCTGCACAGCCTAGTGTGCCACATTATAGGTCACACCTTGGAGGTATCAGATGCAGGACCTCTCCATATTTCATCAGTATACATTCTTTTTTTTATAATGCTATTGTATTTTTATATCTTGTTTATATTTATGTGGTGCTGAGGATCGAACCCAGTGCCTCAAGCATGCTAGGCAAGCATTCTACCACTGAGCTACAGCCCCAGCCTCATGCATACATTCTTATTGTCATTACCATTCATAGGGTATTTGGTTTTATACCTTTGTACTGCTAGTAAAGGTTGTCTGTGGGCTGTCTTTCCACATTCTTTGAGAACTATGTATATAGGTATCTCTTTAGTGCATAGGTTTGTGCTATATGTATCTGATAGCCACACCAGAAATATAGCTTGCTTGAATGAATCAGAGAAATCATGTGTATTATAGGAGATTGTATCCCTTTAAAAAAAAGGTGCACTGGGACCCTAACCTCTAGTACTTCAGAATGTGACCTCATTTATAAATAAGCTTTCTACAGAGGTCATCAAATTAAAATGGAATTGATGTTTTGGACTCTATTATTATTATTATTATTATTAATATTTTTTAGTGTCAATGGATCTTTTTTTTTTTATTTATTTGTATGTGGTGCTGAGAATCGAACCCAGTCCTCACGCATGCTAGGCAAATGCTCTACCACTGAGCCACAACCCCAGCCCAATTATTATTATTATTATTATATTATTAAAATAATTATTCTTACTCAGAGAAGTCAAACAAATGGCCTGAGAAGGCTCAGATAGTAAGTGGTAGAGTCAGGATTTAACAATAGGCAGTATGGCTCAGAATACATGCCCTTAACTGTGATATTACATTAATAAATAATCTTTAACTCAAAGGTTGTCACCTAGATGGTTTCAGGTCATATTTGCTCCACATGAATTTTGTTTGTCCTTGAGGTAGAATGTACTTTCCCAAAGTGTATAAGTCACATATCATTGTCTCATCTCGTGCTCTTGTGGATGTGGCCTGGTCACTCTTCATCAAGAGACCTAGTTGAATTCTCTGACTCCATGAGACCAAATGAGCACACCCTGACTCCTTTGACCACTTGAATAGGATGAAAGTGATGCTGTGGCCAGTCTACGCAGGTTCTTAACGGGCCTGGAGACCACTACATTCTGTCTCATGAAGCCCGGTGCCATGTAAAGTGCACAATTTCTTGAGACCACCATGCTGTGAGAAGATCCCCTAAAATGGAGAAGCCCTGGAGAATGAGGCACGAAGGCACAGGGAGGCGGGGAAAGAGAGAGAGAGAGAGAGAGAGAATGGCCTGTGACGGAGTTAAGACAAGCTTTAGTTGGGGAATGGGGTATACGCACTCTATACAGTTCTCAGAGTCTTCCATCAGGCCCACCTTCCTTGTGTATGCTACCTGCCTGTCCCAACCAGGCATTTGAATTGGTGATGTCACTTCAGCTGCCTCCTTAAAGCCTCCCCTGCAGTTCCCAACTATTTAGCACTATTCCCTGGTTCATCCAGATTCACATGGCTTTGCCAGGCATGGTAGCTCCTGCCACGGCCCTGTCCCTCTTCCTTCGGTTTCCTCTGCATAGAACAACTCTAACTCCAGGGTGGGGGGCACACAGCCAGGCCATCACGCCTTCTGAGACTTTTCTTGTTTGCTTGTTCGCGACTGCAGGAGGGGTGCTTCTCCAAAATTGAAACTTCATACTGTGCCATTCCTTCATCTCATTTCCAGACCCCCTGCTGCATGACCGTGTGACACATAGTCATTCTGTGAGAATTGAGAAGGATATTGGCAGTTTGGGAGCTGTTGTTCCTGCTTATGTATGCAAAGAACATAATTGCTAAGTGCATCATCTGCTGTAATTTACACATCCACATATAGCACCGAGCAGGGCATTCTCCTCTTCCATGGGCACCCAGGGTTGAAGTTGCATGCACACTCCAGCCTAGAGAGAAGCTGGCTGTTTTCCAAGGCCTGAAGCAGCCCAGTGGAAGACTCAAACAGTGTGATTTCCAAGACCTCCAAATGAGACTGCCAGAATTTTTTCTTGGGTTATTTTAGAATTTTCACGGGGAGGATGTGGCCTCTCACCTCTTCTGGCACTCTTTTCAGATGAGTAGCAGGCCCCTTGTAAGAGTTAGCTAGGATGCTAGATCTAGGATTTGCAGTTTTATGAAGGAGATGGTATTAAAAAGGGAGTTGCTCTCCCACTTCAAGACTCGGAGCAGAGCAGCTAACCATCTCTTTGGATCAGTGGAGAGAGGAGTTCCCATGGCAGATTTGTTCAGTGGCATCAGGTTTGATCAGACCCTAAGAGGGGCACAACACTGAATTTTTTTCACTCTTGGATTTGCACTGATGACTAAGGTGTATGGAAAGTTTCATGGGTGGATTGTGAAATGGGAAGAGCCTTTGGCCAGGATGCTCAGCTGAGGCCCAGCCTTGGCCTCAACAGTTCTAATAGCACTGCTGAGACGGCCTTGGTTGTACCTAAGAGATACATTTCTTCCAGAGGTATAGCTAGGACCAGTGCTGCACTCAAAGTTGTGAAGAGTGCATATTAATTACAAAGTGTGAATTCTGCTCTCTGAAAGGGTATATTTTAAGCTACATTTTGGGACAGGAGACAAAACCTAATGCAAATTAAAAAAAAAAAACAACTCTTTTGGAGGACAGAATAAAGAACATCAGGAACCTACATTTCAGGCATGATGACAGATGGTTAGACACGGTATCAAGGTGCCTGGGTTTGAATCTTGGTTCAGCCAGTTACTAGCAGTGTGAACTTGGGTGGCTTATGTAACCACTTGTCTCAATTTCCTTATTTGCAAAATAAGTGTAAGTCAGGTATATCCATCAGTGTCACTGTGGCTATCAAAGGACTTGACATGTGAAGAGCTGAGAATAGTGCCTGGCACTTGGTGAGAACTCAATGAACATGAGTGCTTGGCATTTGTCTGCAATTGTGTATCACATGAATGTTCTTTCTCGTTCTTGTGATTTTCTCTATAGGTTCCTCACTAGATGTTAGAGTGGCAACTCTAGGCCAGGCTCCAGACGCAGCTGCCAAGGGCAATGGAGGCAGCTGGACTTTGCAGCACAGCATTGCACTACCTCCATTTTTCAGCTATTTTAATTTGGAACAAAAAGTTAACCTTTCCCTGCCTCAGGTCCTTCAGCTTAAATGGGAACAATCATCTTTCCTCAAACGATTATTATGAGATTATTATGTATTGGATTTTATCTCTTAAAAAGTTATATTGAAGACCTAATCCCCTACCTCTATGAATGTGACATTATTTGTAATTAAGGTTTCTGCAGATGTTACCAAGTTGTTAGGACAAAGTCATTAGAGTGGGCCATAATTTAATAAGACTAGTGTCCTTATTAGAAGGGGGAAGTTTAGACCCAGACATATACATGAAGACACAGGTGCAGAGCGAAGATGACCACATGAAGATGGAGGTGGAGACTGGGTGATGTGGCCACAGCCAAGGAAGGCCTGGGCCTCTAGGAGTTGGGAGAGGAAAGATGCTCCTCTGGAGCCTACAGAAAGAGCATGGCCCTATCAACACCTTGAATTTGGACTTATGCATTCCAGAACTGTAAGAGAATACATTTCTACTGTTGCTAATCTGCTTGGCTGACAGTACTTTCTTAGGCCACACTAGGAAAGCTGCACAGAGAGTATATGTACAGTGCCCTATATATGCATTAGTGCAGGTAATTCACAGGGGACAGGGGACACTGTGCCCCACATCTGTTGTTGAGGAGCAGCTTAATGAGCCAAAGGAGAGAAGGAGATAGCTAAATTATTTGATATTTACATGGATCCTTTAGATGCAAGCTTTCAACAGGTAGCTCTCCAAGCCCTTGGTATCTCACAAGGGAAGTGGAGCCCATGTAGGCCTTTAACCACTAGAGGGCATTTGAAGGACATCAGATCAGTAGGAGCCAACCTCCTGTGGTCAACAAAAGGCCACACATTCTGAATGACCCACTGTGTGCAGAAAGTAGGAAATCAGTTGCTCAAACAAAGAGTTGGTTTACTAGGTTCTTTCATCTAGAGGCAACTTGAGTAGCTTAGTTAGGGATTCTGAACAGGTAGCGCATAAACACCCCAGCTTGCTCTTACTTGGTGGTAGTAATAGCTATTTCCCATCTGTATAGGGACAGGATGAGGAACTCTACAAGTACAGAAATAATTTTCAAACAGCCAAAGAGATGAATTTAAGCCCAGTTATATGCTCGATGACGTGACCAAGCAAGCCCGAGAATTAGACAACTACCACAGACACTTTGGAAAGGTTCAAAGTAGAACTCTTATAGACTAAGTTCCTATTTAATGGAGATCCCTGTAATTCCAAATCTGGAAAAGGATTAGGGGTTGGACAGGAAAGGTAAAACCCACAGAGGCGAGGTTGGGCTTAGAAGATTAATTCTGCCTCTTTTACAGCGATTGGTACTCTGGTTGACCTTGGACAATTCACTTAACCTGTCTGGGTGATCCTTTCCTACTGTATAAAACAAAGATTATACCAGTCATCAGATCAATTTTCTGGAGTTCATTCAGGTCCCCTAATGAAAGGCACATTATAAACACAAATTGTAATTATACCTGAGAGTGCTTTTTACTCTGAGGGAGCCAGAGGGCTTTTCTGTCTTTGAAACTTCAATTATAAAAGTTAGAATCTTATGCATTTATTTGTCAGAGGTGGATACAAAGTTATTCATAATATGAATATAAGAGTGGGTTAATGATGCTCAGAATCAGAAAGTGGGGCATCACTGATGTGAACAAATTACCTGGAACCTGGAGACTTAGAATCTAGTCCTCATTTTTTTTTTTTCACTAATTAACCTTGGGGCCTCAGGCAAGTCACTTCACCTCTCTATGCCTTAACCAAACACTAATGCACTTGGATGAGAAAAGTGTTTTTCAAAATTCAATCATTGTCTTCATGATTTTTGCCATATACTAGAACCATCTAGATTATTGATATTTTTCTTCCATTTATTTCTTTAAATAAATGAGTCTTTTAAATGTAAATGTATTTGAACAATACTAGCCATAACATTTCAGGTTTAATGTCTAGTTTGTGTTTATGTGAGTATGTGTATATATAACTCACAAAAAAGTACTCTTTACTTGAGTAACACCTAAAGTCATCTTAAGTACCATGATTAGCACATGTGCCAATTTGAAAAAAATAATGTCATATCTTGAAGTATTTTTCCAAAGCTATGAACCCATGAAAAAAAAATTGAAGAAGGTATAAAAAATAGATCAGTTGGTAGTTTTGATAAAATCTGGATCTATGGCACACGAGAGAAGCTATAACATTTTTAGATTAATTGTGTTTTTCCTACCTGACAGATACATTAATGCCTGGTACTATTAAGTCAGAAAAGATTGGCAAAAGCAGCATCAAATAGATATTGATTGATAGGGAAATATTGGGAGAAAAAGTTCTTCAAAAAGTATTAACCTAAAAGACAGATTCTTAAAGCAGGAGAGGAATTCATTCCACAAAACCTGGGTTTGTGCTGATTATTACCTAGAATATTGTATAAAATAAGGATGAGCTTAGAAAGAAAGTATTTAAATCAAAATATATCATTGCTTGTCTCTCTTCAGTGGGTGGGTAGGTACCAGTGGTCCTGTATTTGTTTGCCTGTGTAAGTAGTAATATTTTTTGAGTGTTGACAATGTTCCAGGCCCTGTTTTGGTTCATCCATGAACAAAGTCTTCTTCCTAGAGTTTGCTCTGCTGGATCCCTGTGATATCAGACCACCATGAGGTAGCTGGAAAGTCTCTGGGCCTGGAGATCAAAGATCTATGTTCAAGAAGTACCTTGGTGCTTACAGCTGTGAGATTCACACCAAAACATTCTAGCTTTCTGAGTCTTCACGTCCTAATGGTTAAGGGGGCACTAACAATGTTTCACAGGAATGGTTAAATTGACAGGTTGTGTATGAAATGGCATAAACAGCCAATGCTATTGAACGTTAGTTCGATTTGTATCTGAGAATCACAGCATTAAAAAGGAATTAAGAGACAATCCAGCCAGCTATTTCTCAGAAACAAAGCTGGAACCATGAGAAATTTAAGCTGAGGGACATACAGTGGAGGCATGGGTGTTTTCCCTGTTGCTCCAAAGTGAAATTTTTATTCTTTGGCCATACAACCCAATTCCAAGGACAGGGATTTCACACTCAGACAGAACTCAATCAAATATAACAATATATAGCCATATAAAAATATTTCAAAGCCAATGAGTAATAGTTTAGTGATAATCATTCACATTGATAAATAAATCCCACCACTCTGTAGCTTGAGGGTGAAAAACTTCTGTATAACCTGCTTTAGACCTTTCATATCCTATGCATCCATGGCCTTTATTATATTTTAATATAATATGTGACCAGGATAATGTCTGAACAACTGCATTTATACTTTTCAATTACAAGTAGAAGCATAGCCAACCCAACCTAAGACCTGGGCAGGAAGGGCCCCTGTCCTGGGCACTGTATTTTAGCACCGTATTCTGACACAGCCAGCCCTTCTCTGGCTAGACTACTTACTTGGGTTATAGAGTACAGGGGCTAAGAAGAAATGGCCACCGGAGACCTAGTCTCTTTGGATCATGGAGTTTCCTGTCTGGATGGTTTCAGAATTTGATGGCCTCTTGCTAGGATTTATCCTCCTTAGGATAGTAGATGCAGCTGGCCTTCCCAGTCTAGGATGAGAGGTGACCAAGGAGAAGGGTGGGGAGAGGGAATGACAGCAGAAAAAAAAAATGGAATTGCAGGTTGAAGTGCCTACGCACACATGCAAAAGACTGCTCACAGTGCAGGGCAGTACCAGCTGGAGAGGTACACAGTGCAGGCTAGAACAGGGAGAAAGAAGCAGCAAGAAAACTGGGTTCAGGCTGCAAGTTTTCTATTTTCAGTCTTTTCCCAGATCCTGAAAAATGGTACAGGCGATCCTGATCCCACCATCCATGGATGTCCAGTTTGTTTCCTCTCCTTTCCTTTCCTGATGGCAGACTTTTGGACAGTCACTAGCCCTCAGCACATTAGTTGAGGGCTGATCAGAGGCAGGGAGTAGAGGTTAAACACAGATCAGATTATTTCTTCTATTCAGTGAGTAACCAATGATCTTTGCAACTCAAGAAGAGCCCTGATAAAATGTTTCCTAGAATCATATCTTAAAATCTGGAGGGACCTCAGAGGTCATTTTTTAAGTCCATGAAAAACAGAGGCTAGAAGACACAAGGACAGATGGCTAAATAAATGCATGATTTGTCTAAAGTTTTATCTGAGCCTATTTTTTACAAACTTGTCAGTCTTCAAAGTATGTGATTATTAGCCAATTGTACTGAGATGTAATCTGTTCTTAGGCCAATGGTACTTGCAGTTATGTATCTTTGGAGTCATATTTATAGTCACTGTACGGTAAAGGAACTTGTAACTATTTGTACACCACAAACTATTCTGATAGAAAGAATTTCTGATCCACTTTGTATGACTAAGGTACTTATCAAAGTCTATTTATATAATTAATAATATTTTTGAGGGCTGAAAACTACACGTCTCCCACTAAAAGCGTCTCCCTTAGCTTATGTGTGCCTTAATTTCTCTGCTCTTTGCCCAGGCTGGTATAATTTGCTCATCTAAGATATATCAACAGCTAAGAAAGACTTAATGGTTCCTGTCTTTAACAGTAGCATACCTACCTTCCTGAACTCAGAATGTTAGCTTTTTTCATTTTCAAGGAGAGAGGCAGATCTGGAAAGGGAGAAGATAATGTAGCTTTAAAGTGTTTGAAATTATTCCAGACATAGTATTTTGTGTGAAATTAACCCCCCTTTTTTAAAAATATTTTTTAGTTGTCAATGGATCTTTATTTTATTCATTTATTTATATGTGGTGCTGAGAATCGAACCCAGTGCCTCACGCATGCTAGGCAAGCACTCTACCACTGAGCCACATCCCAGCCCCTGAAATTAACCCTCTATCAGCAGAAAACAAAGCCAGAAGCAAGAGACCCAATTGCACTGTTGTTGGATCAGTTAGCCATACAGCACATGGTTACTGTGATTGGGAGGTGTTGCAGAAGATGGCGATGAGACAAAGGCAAACCAACAGAAGGACTTCTGTAAGAGAAACCAACAGCCACATTAACAGCTAGAGTAAACGTAGCACAGAAATCATAGTCAGTGACAAGAATGGTTTAAATGCATGGGCTCTCTGTGGGTGGAGAAGACCGAGCCAGTGATGAAGGGAAGATGAAAGAATTATGTGGAAAGGGAAGAATGAGGTAGCTCCGCCTCAACACCAGAGCCCTTCAAAGCACAGATCAGTCCCACTCTGTATAAGGATCATTTGCATCTCAATGTAGGGACATGGAACACGAATTCTTAACATTTTCTTTCTGTGATATGCATAATGGATGATGTTCCCAGGCAAGTTTCCTGGGCCCTGCCACTTCCTTCTCACCTGCTCAAAATGTTAGGAAGAGTAATGTTAATGTCCCTGTGCCAGGAAGGATTCACTCCTCCTGGGGACAGCACTTACTGTAGCTGGGGAGTCACAAAAGGCAGCATTTGGAACTGCAAATTTGAACCCAATGTAGAGGAGGCTCAGGATGGGCATGTGGAATTTCTGTACACAAATACCTAATTTACCATTCACCCAGATTCCATCACACACACGTGGCATGGAAGTGGGTACAAGGGTAAGTCTGATGATCCCTGATGCAAACAGAGCTACCCACAGCAGAGGGGTTTTTCCTACTGTGATCATGAGAGGGCAGGTAAGGGAGGGCCGTAAGACTCAGAGTGCAGCATCTATGTCTAATGAGCAGGTGAGCAGGGACAAAAGCCATTGAATGTGATTCTCCATGAATTAGAAGATATGACCCAAAGTTGAAGGCAAACATTTCATAAAATGCCTCTGAGTTATCAGAGTGTGCTTTTATACTTTATATTTTATAAAATACCTCTGAATTATCAGAGTAAGTTTGGTTGTTAATGCCCTCTGCTGTCTCTCCCCTCCAATACCATGAAGCATAATTCAGGATGATTATATAGGGATGATTATATAGGGATGATCTTGAATCCAAACTACCCTTTATTTAAAGAATAAATCTAAATAAGCACTTTTCGCCATGGTTAATATAGTCTCTGTGACCCATCTTACAACTTGTGAGGACCCTTCTCTGTGTCACACTACTGAGTTGTGAAGGTCCAGACAGAATAATTTGCTTGAATGATATGAGACCTGAGAAAGGAGAATGATCAGAGGATGTCAAATATTTTTGTGGATTCTGTGCCCTGGGAAACTGTAGAGCAGCATGCCTTCATAAACACACCTGACTTAGAATACTGTCCATGACATGAGCAGCTCTGGGGTGGGGACATGGTTGGGGGAAGATGAAGTTGTTTGGACTCTCCTTTCCACAACCCAATGCTTTTCAAATGGGCCAAACTTAACTGATCTTTGAAAGGTTTGTTCTGGCATTTCAAAATGAAACTGAGTTGTAGCAAGTCAGATAGAATTTTGGTAAACAATTAACAATTCCTGCTTTATGAACTGCATTTCTTGGCATGGATGAGCTTATGATCTGTTCTATGCTGACTGCCTTCGTTTAATTGGCTGATATTTGCCTTCTTGCTTCTAGCCAGGTGTTAACAAATACAGATGATCTCCAACTTACGATTTGATGTGTGATTTTTTCAACTTTACAATGGTACAAAAGTGATGCACATTCAGCAGAAACCATACTTTGAATTGTGGATTTTGATCTTTTCCCTGGGACAGTTGTTTGTGCATAAAACTCTCTCGTGATGTTGTGCAGAGATAGTGAGCCACAGCTCCCGTCAGCTGAGCGATCACAGGGGAAACCCAGCATTCTACAGGGCACTGTACTGCTAAGCTAGGAGAGGGGCTTGGGGTGTTAGACATATTTTTGATTTTCAATGACTTATCAAGATATAACCCTGTCGGAAATCAAGGAACATCTGGATTTGGGATTGTGGCTCAGTGGTAGAGCGCTTGCCTCGCTTCTTGGAGGCACTGGGTTCGATCCTTAGCACCACATATAAACAAATGAATAAATAGAGGTCAGTCAACACTAAAAAATTTTTTAAAAAAGCAACATCTGTAAAAGCATACTTGGTTTAAACTGAATAACGTGGACTGTTTTAACACATGTGAATGTTATAATTTTATATAAAGGCACTGAGGACTAATATTTTATCATTCCAAGTGGTTTTATTGCTGATACATGTAGATTTCCGGGAACAAGTTAACATCTATTGGAGCATTTAAAAAAGAAACCGATTATATTATTTACACTGAAAATCATAGGTTTACTTATTGAAAATGGGATTTTCTTGATTTCTTTTTCAGCTAGTTCACTATTAGCACAAAGAAATGCTACTGTTTTTATATGTTGATTTTGTATTCTGCAACTTCACTGAATTAATTTATTAGTTCTAACAGCTTTTTGGTGGAGTCTTTAGAGTTTTTAACATATGAGATCATGTCATCTACAAAACAGAGACAGTTTGATTTCTTCCTTTCCAATTTGGATGCTGTTTCTTTCTTTCTTTGTTTACCTGACCTGGCCAGGACGTTGAATACTCTGCTGAATAGAAATGTTGAAAGTGTGCATCCTGGTCTTGTTCCAGAGGTTAGAGGAAAAGTTTTTGAGTTTCTCCATTTAGTATGATGTTACTGTGTGTTTGTCATATCTGGTCTTTACTGTAGTGAGGTATATACCTTCTGTACCTAACTTGTTATTAGTTTTTATCATGGGAGATGTTGAATTTTGTCCAGTGCTTTGTCTGTATCTATTGAAATGATAACGTGATTTTTATCCTTCTTTCTGTTAATGTGATGTTTCACTTAATTGATTTTCATATGTTGAACCATCCTTACATTCTTGGGATAAATCCCACTTGATCATAGTGAATTATTTTTTTGATGTGCTATTAAATTTTATTTATTAGTATTTTGTTAAGGATTTTTGTTCTTATAATAGGCACAAAAATTAAATAACCTAGCAATAAATCTAACCAAACAAGTGAAGAATCTCTATACTGGAAACTTGAAAACTATAAAACATTGGTGAAAGTAACCAAAGGGGATGAGTGGAAAGATATCTCACATTGATGGACTGGAAGAATAAATATTGTTAAAATATCCATATAACCCAAAGTGACTTACAAATTCATTGTAATCCCTATCAATACAGCAATGACATTATTCACAGAAACAGAAAAAATAACCCTAAAATATGTGTGGAGTCACAAAAGACCCTGAATAGTCAAATAAATCTTGAGCCAAAAGAATAGAGATGGGAGCATCACAGTATCAGACTTTAAAATATACTACAAAGCAATAGTTATCAAAAATAGCATGACACAGGTACAGAAACAGACAAATGGACCGGTGGAGCAGAACAGAGAGCACATAAATAAATCCATGCACGTATAGCCAAGTGATCTACTACAAAGGTGCCCAAAACACACATTGGGGAAAAGACAGTCTCTTCAACAAATGATACTGTGAAACTGGATATCCACATGCACAAGAATGAAACTAGACCTGTCTTTCATCTTATACAAAAATCAACTTAAAATGAGTAAAAGACTGAAAAATAAAACCTCCAAACTGAGAAAATGTTAGAATAATCCATCGGGGAAATGCTTTATGACATTGGAATGGGTAATATCTTTTAATATATGAGCTCAAAAACAAAAATAGACAAATAGGATTATATCATACCAAGAAGCTTGTGCATAGCAAAGGAGACAGTCAGTGGAGTGAAGAGGCAGCCTACAAAATGGGAGGAAATATTTGCAAACTATATATTTGGCAAAAATTAATATCCAAAATATGTAAGGAATTCAAAGTAAAAGAAAAAAAATGTTAAAAACTGGCAAACGACCTTAATAGAACTTTCTTAAAAGAAGATGTACAAATGGCCAACAGGTATATGAAAAATGCTTAACATCATTAATAACTGAGGAAATGCAAATCAAAACTGCAGTGAGGTATCACCTCACTGCAATTAGAAGGGCTAACTTACTCCAGTTAGAAACACGGAAACAGAAAAGAACAGAGTTGGTGAGGATATGGAGAAAAGGGAACTCTTACAAAATACTGTTGGGAATGTAAATTAGTACAACCATTGTGGAAATATGTACAGAGGTTCTTAAAAATTAAAAATAAAACTACTGTATGACCATTCTACTAGTAGGTATACCAAAGGTAATAAAATTAGTATATTGAAGAGATATTTGCACTTCTATCTTTACCACAGCACTATTCACAATAACCAAGAAACAGAATCAACCAAGGAGGATCAGCCTAAGTAGTCAATCAATGGATGTACT
Source organism: Geosciurus inauris (assembly GCA_004024805.1). Taxonomy (NCBI): domain Eukaryota; kingdom Metazoa; phylum Chordata; class Mammalia; order Rodentia; family Sciuridae; genus Geosciurus; species Geosciurus inauris. Next base: position 63,596 of record PVHX01011231.1, read on the forward strand.
GATAAAGAAAAAGTGCTACACAATGGAATACTATCCAGCCATGAAAAGGATGAAATCCTTTCACTCGTAACATCATGACTGGAAGTGATGAACATTAAGTGAAATAAACCAGGCACAGAAAGAAACATATCACATGATCTCACTCATAAGTGGAATCCAGAAGTTGCTTTCAAAAAGCAGAGAATAGAATAATGGTTACCAGGACTGGAGATAATAGAGGGAGGAAGGAATGGGGAGAGGTTGGTCAGAGACAAATGAGGACAAGTTCTGACCTTCTATTTCACAGTATGGTGGCTATAGTCAACAATAATGTATTATATATTTCAAAATAGCCAGAAGAAAGGATTTTTGTGGCTTTTCTTTTTTTAATTTGTTATTTGTTATTTTTAGTTATACATGACAGTAGAATGTATTTTGATATATACATGGAGTATAACTTCCCATTCTGTGGTTGTACATGATGTGGAGGGACACCAGTTATGTATTCACATATGAACGTAGGAATGTTATATCCAATTCATTCTACTGTCTTTCCTATTCTGATCCCTTCTCTCTTGGCTTCATTCCCCTTTGTCTAGTCCACAGTACACCTACAGAAGAGAGGATTTTGAATGTTCTCCCCACAAAGAAATGATTAACGATTGAGGTAATGAATATGCTAATTACCCTGAATTCATCATTACACAATGTATACATGTATCAAAACATCACTATGCACTCCATAAACAGGTACAATTGTTCATGTCAATTTAAAAACTTATGGGCTTACCCAAAGACAACAAAGACATCGCTGATTTCATTTCACTCGTTTTCTCACTTAGCTTTGCACCATCATCACTTTGTGAATCTACCTACAAATCACAGCATTATTCAGAATTTGAATAATTTTGCTGAAAATACAGATTATGGATACTTTGAATATCAATACAATACCAAATACACAACATTCCATGTGTCAAACAGCAAGTCAAACATTGACAAGCTTGGTGGAAACGGTAGATGATACCATATTACCTGGAGTTTCTTTTCCCTTTTGATAATATGGTAGCTATGAGAGACTCTCAAATCTCTAAAAGTAGAGAAAGTACTACTGAGCCAGGACAGCACCTGCTGGGTGCAGAGGTCATGCTTCTTATAATTACTTCCAGTCAATCACCCAGTGCAGAAGGGACACCAAGGCGGGTCTGTTTTGAGAGACATGAGATTCCTCTGATGGTCAGTCAACCTTGGTATGAGGCCTGTCCAGTGGCCTCACCCAGCTTTTTTTAGATGGCACAGCTAGGACACTTTAACTCAGCCTTTGTTCCTTCTTTCCCCCATTGAGATCAGTGGGTTTCCTAATGATGATGGGTCTAATGATCTGTGGGTCTCCTATGATGATCTAGTGGGTCTCCAGTTGTGCTTTTCACTTCCTCCCCATTTACTTTCACTTTACTAATGAAATCCTTACAAGTTTCATTCAACATTGGCATCTGTTTTGGAAGACAAGGACAAACAAAGATGAGGAAACCTATGTGTGCTTTGGAATAAATTATCTTGAGCGCAAATGCTTGGAGATGACGGGGGAAATGCATGAGTCATATCCCATGAACTGAGTGACATACATAACACTTCTAGACAAATGAACATTGAAGAGTTTGTCTGTGTTACCTTGTTTAAGCAGAAGTAAAGGTGTAGCAATGTCAGAGCCACCCATAATGATATGAGGTCTTTATCAGAAATATGAATTTTGTGGGATCGAAATTTCAAATTACCTTGCTATTATTGAGCATAAAATAATGATAGAAACACAAAGTGTGAGCCAAGTGTC